>JANAVB010011849.1:0-16137 GCA_029216955.1 Iris pallida | reverse complement strand
ACCACCGCATAACTAGAACAAGTTCTCTTGACAAAGAAACTTACCCTGGCCACTTTTAAGAGGCTTGAAGTCTTTCCAGTAGAGGCAGCAAGAAAAATTAGAAATAAAAAGCAGAAGTTAAAAGGAAGAAGAACCAGCAGCAACTACAAAATCATGAGGGGAAGAAACAGCTGCAATACGAGCTTGAGAAGCTCACTCATAAGTCATAACCCTATTCGGGTCAATAATAGTCCAACAATGAATCTGTGAGGTGGCTAATTAGGTTTTATCTTGATTTTGAATATTTACTTAACTCTATTAGTCTTTTAGGTTGCAAAGGGCAATCCCCTCCCAATCTTTGTAGAGCAATTTGTAGAGCAAGGGTCATCTACCTACCCATCTCTAATTTCAGTTAAATAAAGTGTCCCAACCCCCACCAAACACGGTGGTTCTTAGAAAAAAGTCGTGTTGCATCCATGTCCCATGCACCATGGCTCTTAAGTAAGAGCAGGTCAATAATGGTGAAGTTACCTTAAAATTTACTAGACAGTTCATGATGAACATATTATTTTTTTAAGGGACAACTCGATAGGTACTACTGAGATGCCATTGAATGTCACAGCATGAAAAAGTTGAGACGGCGTGAACGCTATATATACAAAATTAAAATCCACATGCAATTGCTGCATCCCTTCCTATATAGATAAAAACTTTGGCAAAATGTGGATTAACATACTCACAAACTCCACGGCACCGCACGCCCAGAACAACTAGCTATGACTACTGCAGAAAAGTACGTGGCTCCAGAACAACTAGCTATGACTACTACTTCAGCAGGAGGGGTAGAAAATCTGTAGAAATGGCCCAGATGGAAAATTGCTTCCAAAAGTGCCACTCACTATAGGAAACATTAAATATGGAGGCAAAATGTTGGGAAAATATTCTTTTCTAAAGCCTGTTGTAGTCAAGAATGGGAAAAGGCCAAGAAATCTAGAAGCAAAATTGCATCTAAACAAACCTGCTTGTGGATCATCTTCTTTGTAGAAAATAATAGTTGGATTAATTTTATTGATGGACTACTTCATTACTTATAGGGAGTCTAGCTCCTCTACATACTACATATTCCGATGTGGGACTAAAAGTCCCTTATTGACTCTCAACACTCCCCCTCAAGATGGGCGATAGATATTGATCATCCCCATCTTGTTACATAGCTTCGACAGACTTAATGAACTAAGACCCTTAGTCAGACAGTCTGCAACTTGTTCTTCTGAGCGGACACATGGTCAATCTTCAGTATTCCTTGTTCCAGCTTCTTCTTGATGAAGAATCGATCAATCTCGATGTGTTTCGTTCTGTCGTGCTGAACGGGATTGTTAGCTATACTTATTGCAGCTTGACTATCGCTCAGAAGACGTAATGGTGCTCCATTGTCTAGCTTTAACTCTGTCAGCAACGCTTTCACCCGCAATTCTGACACTTCCACCCCAGAGCCATTGCTCTGTATTCTGCTTCAGCTGTCGACCGTGCTACCACAGACTGTTTCTTGCTTCTCCATGAGACCAGATTTCCTCCTACAAAAACACAGTATCCTGTGGTAGACCTTCTGTCGTCTATGCAGCTCGCCCAGTCTGCATCACAGTATCCCTCAACTTCTATGCGTCCATTCTTCTTGAACCATAGTCCCTTTCCGGCGTTCCTTTCAGATACCTCAAGATCTGAAATACTGCTTCCATATGACCCTTTCTTGGATCATGCATGTAGCGACTCACTACACTCACCGCAAATGAGATATCAGGACGAGTGTGTCCCAGATAAATCAATCTTCCTACAAGTCGTTGATATCTTTCACGATCAACGGGCTCTCCTGCTTCTGCTCCCAACTTGCACTTCTGGTCAATTGGAGTGACCGCTGCTTTGCATCCCAGCATCCCTGTCTCCTTCAGCAGATCTAGTGTGTATTTTCTCTGTGAGAGAACAATTCCTTGTTCGCCTTCACACACCTCGATACCTAGAAAGTACCTCATCGCTCCTAAATCCTTCACTTCAAACTCCTTCGCGAGTTTTGACTTCAGTTTAGTGATCTCGACTTCATCATCACCTGTGATCACTATATCATCCACATATACAGCAAGTATAGTGATGTGGCCTCTTGCATGCTGAAGGAAGACCGTATGATCTGCATTTGTTTGACGGTATCCCATGCCTGTAACAGTCTTTCTGAATCTGTCAAACCAGGCTCGAGGAGATTGCTTTAGCCCGTATAGCGACTTCTTCAGTTTACACACCTTTCCTTGCGACGTCCCTCCGTTTGATTCCGTCGCGTAGCACCCTGGCGGGAGCTCCATGTATACTTCTTCTTGCAGGTCTCCATGAAGAAAGACATTCTTCACATCCAGCTGGTACAGCTTCCACCCATAGTTCGCTGCAATGGAGACCAGAGTTCTCACGGTGCTCATTTTTGCTACTGGGACAAACGTCTCATCATAGTCTATGCCATATGACTGTGTGAATCCTTTTGCAACCAACCTCGCCTTGTATCGCTCGACTTTTCCTTCTGGCGTCTCTTTCACTGTGTACACCCATTTGCATCACACAGCTTTCTTCTCTTTGGGTAATGGAACTAGCTCCCATGTCTTATTTTTCTCCAGTGCCCCAAGTTCTTCCATCATTGCAGCTTTCCACCTTGGATCTTTCTTTGCTTCCTGCCAACACTTGGGCAACGAAGTAGAGTCTAACGATGCAATGAAGGCTCGATAATTCGAATAAATGTTAGAATAAGACAAGAAGTTGGCAATGTCATGTTCGTAGTCATCAAAACGAGCAGGAGCCTTACCCGCATTGATGCGAGAAGATCTCCTTAAGGGAGCAATAGGTGGTGGAGAGATCATACCATCCAAGTCGGAGAGATCCGCATCAGAATCCGAGTGATTCAGTGCGGGGCAACATCTTCAGGAGTTAGAGCAGGAGTAGACGAGGGACTTGGTATAGTAGGCACAGGGCACGACATAGGCACAGTACTGGACTTCTGTTGTCTCCTTCTGTAGACTTGGAGCTCCTTTTCCCTTGTCTGCTGCTCCCCTGCGTAACATATGTATCGTCTTCTTCATTCTCTGTATCTGAGTCACTGTGCTCTCCCCCTTTCGTCCAGTTTTCTACAACCGGACACGGAACCGATCCGACGACCACATTTGGGCTTATTATCTCCCCCTCACATCGAACACCACCTGTGTTAGGTGTGTCACCAAATGCCGAACCTTCATCCGAACCATAGTATGGTTCGAGTTCTCTGAATGTAACGTCCATGCTGACAAACATCTTCCGCTCGACTGGACTCAAACAGGCATATCCCTTCTGAGTCGCCGTGTAACCGACAAAGACACATTTAACTGCCCGAGGATCCAGTTTACCAACGCCTGGCCGATTATCCTGGACAAAGCATACACATCCAAAAACTTTGGTGGAACAGTGTATGTTTGCTCCAGTAAGCATCTCTTATGGTGTCTTCCAGTCCAATACCTGAGATGGCATTCTGTTGATGAGATAAGAGGCCGTCAATATAGCCTGCCCCCATAAGTGTTTCGGGACATTCATAGCCAGCATCATCGTCCGTGCAACTTCCAGCAAGTGTCTGTTCTTTCGCTCCGCCACACCATTTTGAGCCGGAGTATAAGCACATGAAGTTTGATGAAGTATTCCATGAGTGAAAAAAACTCAGCAACCCGCTTATTATACTCCGTCCCATTGTCGGACCGGAAACATTTAATTTTAGCGCCATATTGTGTTTCCACTCGTCGATGAAAGTCCTGAAAGGCCTCAAGGACGTCACTTTTATACTTCAGAAGGTAGACCCATGTCACGCGGGTATACAATCAATAAAGGTGACGAACCATCGAAAGCCGTTAATCCCGGTTGTAGGACAAGGGCCCCATACGTCCGAATGTATCATGTCAAAAGCAGCTGAACTCCTATTTCCCGTGCTCACATACGAGCTTCTGGTATGTTTTCCCAAAGCACAGGCATTACAAAATAACTTCTCTTTATTAGCCCTTTGATATAAGGACGGATACATTCGACCAATAACTGGAAAAGAGGAATGACCGACACGCTGGTGGTGGGTAGCAAGTCGGCTTCAACACTGCGACATGAAGCTTCTGGTGGTGCGTCTGCTACCAAGGATGCCAATGCGTTGTCCAGTCTAGTCCTGTCTAAATACCACAGCCCCTTATGCCATGTGCCAGTCCCAAGTCGTCGTCCTGTCCCTTTCTCCTGAAAAGTCACCTGAAGAATGTCAAAGGAAACAGTACAGTTAAGATCAAGTATAATGGCACTAATGGATAGAAGATTGACAGGAAAAGACGGAGCATGAAGGACATTGGTTAGAGTGATGGAAGGGGTGCATGCGACAGTGCCTTTACCCATTACAGGGCTGGATGTACCATCAGCGGTCTGAATACTCTCCGGCAATGGTAGGGGAGTATATTCTCGAAACGCACCACGGGACCCCGTGACATGGCGAGATGCCCCAGAGTCCATAATCCATCCTGGCTGATGGATAGATGCAAGAGCACGTGCAGAATCATTGGTGCTGGTTTGGGCAAAGCAAGTGAAGTGATCTCCCGAGGTTGAAGACGCCCCAGGACTGTCGGCCGAACCCAGCTTTGTGCCTCGCAACTTCTCAAGGAACTCCCGCTCAAGCGGGGTTATTTCAGCCAGTTGATTCTCTCCCCCTTCTTCCGCCAGATTTGCTTTGTGTCCGTCCCTTCTACCAGCATATCCTCCTCTTCCACCACGTCGGCCTCCACGACCCCGTCCTCGATCATTAGACTGATTGCGCAAGGGTTTTGGACAAAAGCGGATGTAATGTCCGGAGTCACCACAATTGTGGCAAACACCACCCATAGATGGAGGTTGATTGAAGGCAGCAAGGGCAGACTTGTCAACTGAGGCTTGCTCCCCCTGGTAGGATCCCTTGTTGGGCATCAACTTCAGTCGAGCTTCTTCCTGTGTCATAACAGCGATAGCTTCTTCCAAGGTCGGAAGCGTGGGTTGGGATAGGAGGATATTTCGTCTTCGCTCAATACAGGGTGTAGTCCCTTCAGGAATTTTATCATACGTTGCCGGAAAATATAAGCCAGGAACGTCTGAAAGTACTTCGCGAATGCCGGTTCGACTTGTACATCCTCCATCCCAAGAGGATCATAATGATCCAGATCAGACCAGTACTTCTTCAACAGGGCCGCGTACTCAGAGATGGTACGTTCTTCTTGGACCACCCTATCGAGTTCATCTTGCAGTTGAAAGACTCGCATAGGGTTGCCGAAGCCGGAGTACATATCTTTTAGAGTTTGCCAGATATCAGCAGCTTCCATTGCCTCGATATTGTCCGACACCTGGTCGGTTAAAGAGGCAGTCAACCACCCAGCCACGACGTTGTTGACAATCTCCCACACAGCAAACTCCTTGGCGGAGTGATCGGCTGGCGCCATGGCTTGGCCAGTGACATAGCCAACCAAGCCACGTCCCTTCAGTGTCCGCATCGCCTGCCGCGACCACTTCAAGTAGTTGGATGTTCCTTCCAACTTCGTCTCCAGCTTCTCCAATTTCTCCATTTTGTAAGGGAACGGATCCACATCAGTATGGATCACACGTGGGGTTACCTCGGTTAATCTTTTTGATAAGATATCATCAACCAAGGCCTTCATCGTCGGCCGTCGGTTTGCCACTGATCGAATCCATGGCGTCGTCAACTGTGAACCCGATTCGTCGTCTTCGTCGGCTTCTTGGACGTTGGAGTCGGCAACTTCTCCAACTTCGTCGTCTTCGTCGTCTTCTTCGACGTCACAGACTTTACAAATGCGCTACTAACTTGGCCAGCACCGACGCGCGCATGTAAAGTGAACATGTCAGGACACCAGAGAAGACATGATCAGTCTCTGTATGGATCCCGATGTGAAGGAGGAATAACAACAAAACATGTGTTAGTTCCAAACGGCGCAATCGAGGAACAGAGTCGGTGCAAATAAAGTATTTGACATCTCGACTGTCTTCGAAATACGTTCGTTATTTCTTTTCTTTTTTCTTTCTTTTTTTTTTTTTTTTCGTTGACGGCTAGGGTTAGGGTTAGGGTTTGGAAGGGGCTGCTAGGGCTAGGGTTAGGGTTTCGAAGGGGCTGCTAGGGCTAGGGTTAGGGTTTCCATGGCAAGGTAGGCTAGGGTGAGGAGAGGGGGGGGGGGGGCGGGAGGGTGCTGGAGGGGGGGCGGAACTGTGCTGGAGGGGGGTTCAGGAGGGTGCTGGATGGGAAGGTGCTGGAGGGGGGAGGGGCGGTAGGGTGCTAAAGGGGGGCGGGAGGAGCTGGCAGGGGGGGCGGGAGGGGCTAGGCAGGGGGCGGGAGATGCTGCAGGGGGGGGGCGGGAGGGGCTGGCGGGGGGGGGGGGGGGGGCGGCGGGTGGTACTTCAGGGGGGGCGGGAGGGGCTGGCAGGGGTCGGGAGGGTGTTGTAGCCGGGGGAGGGGGGGGGGGGGCAGCGTAGGGTCGGCGGCTGGGGGGGGGAAGAGAAAAAAAATTTTGTTTTGTGGAGAGAGAGAGAGAGAGAGTTATGGCTCTGATACCATGTAGAAAATAATAGTTGGATTAATTTTATTGATGGACTACTTCACTACTTATAGGGAGTCTAGCTTCTCTACATACTACATATTCCGATGTGGACTAAAAGTCCCTTATTGACTCTCAACATTCATCACCGTTTCCAGCTTCTAGTGCCATCAAGAATCTTATTACATCCAGGGACATTGAGAATACAAGTTTCTGCAGAAAATAGATGGTGCCTCGGCTTCTACTGTGATCGCATGTTCTGGTACTCCAGATACTATTATTCATATTTCTCATAGCTCTTCATGGATCATAGATTCAAGAGCTACAAATAATAGATTAACTCATCTACTTTTTCTCTAAAGATGATCTATATTTTGGATACAAGGTTAAATTGCAGATGCTCCCTTTCTACCATCTCAGGAAAGGGTGGGGTCCAAACTAAATAATTTGAGGCTTAACTTTGACACTATGTTCCCAAGTTATATAGAGATTTATTGTCCATAAGCAATCTTACCAGTTTTAAACTGTTTCCCAGCTTTCTACACTTCATGATGTGTTTCCAGGATTTCTAAATGAAGTATATAGCTGGGAGTGGTCGTTAGAGGATTCTATCCTTCGATGTGACTTGAATCCATCTGTTTTTCAGTCATTAGGTCAATCTCCCAGTAGTAGTGTCAATCAAGAGTATGTTGTCAAAATCATGATTTGGCATGCTAGGTTTGATCATTTATCTTTTATCTTATTTAAGTTTTTTATGATACAGTCAGCTTCCATATGAAATATATAGTTTCAAAACCTCAAGTATTTTTCATAAAAACTCACTTGTTCTTTTATGCATTAAAAAGAACATGAGCTAAAAAAAAATCTTATTCAGAAAATAAACAAATTATTGAAGAAGCCGCCATTCAGCTAGGAAGAGTAGGAAATGACCTATAGGCTCCGGAATTGACAAATAAACCAAATACATACCATTAAACCTGATCAGAATTAATTTGATGTATTGCTTCAAAGAATTTGATGTATGAACCAAATAAAAGCACAAATATTTAATGTACCAGCAAGTTTTTTGGCAGCCCGTTGTGATGCTAGCACTAAAGAGGTGCACAGATGCTTCACATCCTCTGCTTGGACAATGTCAGCAAGAGGAGACCTTTGAAATAAACAAAAATTATAAGTTTCAATGAAATCTAATAATATTCTTGATACATGGAAGATCAGGTAGAGAAAGGAGACAACTGTACAATATCATTGTTAGACAGACAGCAGCACCTGTATGTGACTTTACAATGTGGAGTAGATGCACAGCCCGCAGGTATGGAATTGAAGGAAGCAGGTTCTGACGTCAGATTACTAGCCTGACACATACTGGATGCTGTCAGCAGCAAAATTTCGTTCACATACAAGCTCCACTTACCATTTATTTACTGATACTGGTTGCTAAATCACATTGTACTACCAAGTATTAAATGGGAAGTACTAGCTTCAGATTCTTGGGTTGTGTGTGGATGTTACTTAAGCAAGGGAAAGAGTATATTGAAGGATATTAAATCATTATGTATGAATTATTCATAAATTTTCAGATGGATAGAGATAACAAGACAAGAAAATAATACCTGAGGTAATTCTGTGAGCCTGGTTAAGGATTGATCCTTCACAGCTGTGCCAAATAATAGCTGATTGGTCCTCTTTTTAGATACTGGAGAGACATATTGAAGAACCAATTGTTCCATTTATTGCAGCATTTGCTGTTTGTTGGATGTATGATGTGATGTTTCCTTGGTTGCCATTGGAAAGAGCTTGCCTTTCCTTACTCCTTTCAAAGTTCTTGCAGTCCAAGCATTTACAGTTTTCAGAGCATAGAATACCAGCTTGGAAGCACTCACAGTACCTCTTAAGGCAACCTGACTTCTTGCAGTGACAACCTTTACTATGCTTTCCTACCAAAGGGAGCTCCCCTGCCCCCTAGCATATAAAGGAACACATATTTCATGGTTAGGCAAACAGACTAACAAGTAGTTTTCCACTTGAGAAATAGGACCACCTCCCATGGCAAGAACCGATCAACATAGGTTAAAGTTTTGCCCTCTCTCAGAGAACAACCAAGTAAATCACTATTACTTACCAATTTATAACAGGACAAACAGATTTAAATGTTTGGACTAATCAGTAAAAGATCAAATGACTAGTTATAGAGCATGTTTTCTTCCCAGTGTTTTTATCTACAGGACTTTTCTAACCTTTCACATCTTTGAGTCTACATAACCTCCAAAATAAAAAAAAATCTCTACGGACTCAATTTGGAAAGTACAGTAAAGAAGCTTTCTGAATAAAACCTTTCCGAAGTTTCATATCCAAGTTGCAGATGTGTTTAAATTTTAATGTCAGATCACTATGGCAATTTGCAAGCACCAGTAATCAGTTTCACATCTATGGTGGGTGCATGCCAGGCAGCAAAACATAGATGGAGAGCAGATATCCATAGTGCTCAAACATGCTATCAGATTTCCAAGCGCCAAGCATAAAACCTCCCATTATTGCCTTGCACTGATCTATGAAAACGAACAAATTACGACTAACCATGTAACTGTAAACAGGCACGCGAAACAGTTAGATCCAGAACCCTAAGTGGAGTGAACATTATTTATGCACAGAAATTAATAGGAACAATAGGGGAATCTAGGTATAGTGTTAAGTGAAAAAAGGTAATATCATATAGGTGGTAGGTTGTTTATACTTTATCAGAAACAGGAAGAGCCAGGTTGACAGCCATCAAGATCTTAGCAAGTTTGTGATCTCACATGAAAGATGTGTGTCAATGCATTCCATTGTATGTTTTACTATAAGCTACCCCTTATTATATTTACATGGAAGTAAACTATGAAACTTGATAGAGGTCAGTTCTTTGATCAGATCTTCAGAATAGAAAATGGAACAATCATATTTTGCCTTGAATCCTATTGAAATGTCAAGGGAATCAACTTATTGAAACCAAAAGACAGGGTACTGAAGACAATTAAAGAATTCTGTGAGGAATGTGATTGATTTCTTACGGTGTCCTTGTTAGATTTTTATAATTATTCCACCTTAAATATCAAAGCCAATCTATTAAGTTGAAAGATTAAATTTCTAAACATATTGCTCCAAACAAACACAACTATTGCAAATGAAGATGATAAAGGATTTGACCTACAAGTGCATACCCTTTTATTTTGAACTGCAAGTGGACTACTTTCAATTTTAGGCCTAAAGGCATTTGGGTTGTGATCTAGAAGAGCTTCAACAGCATCCTTCCTAGCAACATCATTCTCAGCATTGTTTTGGCAATTTACACAGTTGCACCCGTCGCAGTAAATCCCAGCTGCAAAGCACTTGCAGTACCTAACATTAAGTATCAAAATTAAAACAACAAAAGAAGAATATAAAAGTGAAGTTCCGACACGAGCATCCTAATGCATCCATGCATGCAACATTCTGATATCACAAATGGCATGTTCCAAGGCAAGAGAACCACACCTGATTCTTAAATGGCACTTAGACAAATATAGTTCTATAATTAATGAGAAGTAGGTAGATAAGAACATACTTGGCATGTTCTGTTCTAAGTCAATCAATTAATAGATAATTCAAATATGACAGAGCAGCAAAAGATTAACATATCTTTACAGGAAATAGACCTCTTACTTTAAGGCTGACTCGATCACAAGCAAGCATCACATACCATGACATACCTTACAGAGCAGTCAGTCTACAGTAGGAAAATATATACTTCTCTCCTAGTCGCTATTGCTCAGCTCAAACTACAACCACATGGCTTCGAAGTAGATCAATCGATATATACTTATTTTAGCTAAATTTTCAGATAATTAATACATAATTAAGAAATTCAGATTAATCATATGTGAGTTTTAGGATCCATTATACACGTTACAGAATCCTTTCTCTTCATTTCCATAATTCTTATTAAAAGGTAAAAGGAGATTGGAATTCCTTATAACAAAATGTTTAGTTTCAAACATTAATATCAACGAGAATATATTATAAGCTCCAAAGAAGCAAGTACCCAACCATGTTAAGGCACAAACATATAAGTATTCGAAACAAACTTAACATTATATCAAGTCAATTAAGAATGTAATCAAAATATCACAATACATATTGCATCTACTAAGTTATAGGAATATTACAGTAAAATAACTCAAATGCCATGGGTATATAAATTTTCGGTACAAATACACTATTATATCCAAGAAGCCACCTAAAACAAGGACCAAAAAAAAAGAAAGGAGCCACCTGAATACTAGGTAAGGATAAATATTATCTTCCATGCCTAAGTAAAAAGGGCCATCTGTTCTGGAGCCACCGAAAGCAGTATGTGGACGAAGATTTGAACAACTCACAGCCCCACATTAGGACCTTGATGTCCATATTCGTAACAAATACCATTCTTTTAGGTCAATGTATTGCCTGACCACTATCATTTTCACGTTCTTAAACATGATCAATTTCAAGAAAAATACTTCAATAAGAGATTATGGCCCATTAAGGGGGCTGTCCGGAATATAACGATGTTAATCAGTACAAAACTTACACGAATATTAATAGCACAAACCACTGACATTTTCAATATTAATCTTCAAAATTATAACTATGCCCACTACCAAAACAAGCATGATACATACAGCTTCAGGCATCTCGAGTTTTTGCAGTTGCATTGCCTCGGTTTCTTAGGAGTGCCATCTTTAACTTCAAACGGAGGCAGCGGACGTGGACTTGGGGACTCTGGCACCCTGAACAAAGACAGGGAAGTAACCATAGTTAAGACTCCCCTCGACAATTCCAAAAGCCAACTATATGTACTATTGTAAGAAATAATGCACTTTAATGAGGAAGAACTGGAAACAAAAAGTGCAATTCCTAGAACAAGAAGTCACCCTCCTGAGAACTACACTAGCAACATTGTTCACAAACTTCAACAGTTGCGAAGAACTCGGTATATAACTGTACGCATAAACACTAAAAGAAAATCTCTACTTATGACGAAATTCGGCATCCCATAGTCGTAAATGGTAAAAACATGTGATATACAACATGTACCTAAACATGTTTAGTTGAACCATTAGGTTCATGAAATTCCAACTATTTAACCAAACTATTATCCGTAAGTTAAAGAATTAAAAAAGAAAAAAGAAGGCTGAACAATTGCACTAAGAAATGTGATACAAACATGGCGACACTGACACCTAGTTGGTTTTGGAGTGTCTTTGACGTGTCCGACGCGGTATCCAAAACGATTCGACATGGGACATCACAGATTCTGGGAGTTTCTACGGTACATAGCTTCAAACCGATCAAGAAACATAAAGTTTTTTGTTTTTTGAGACATAAATAGAAAATAACAAATACATAGTAAAATTATACCGAAATTTTTATTTTTTATTTTAAAAAGTGAAATCATCAGACTGCAGCTGTGATCAAAATTAGAAGTTACTGCACCGGATCTAGAAAATTTAGGTCAAAATTTTCAATAAAAGACTTCTCACGACATGCATTAAGAAATTAATTACAAGACTATTTCATCATAATTTATATGGGGTTTAATAGAAATTAAACCTACTTTTCTTTTACAAATTTCAAATTTGATTCAGAAATGGCATAATGAGACCAAATCATTATGAAATTGGTATAACACACTATGTATCTAGAAAATTTACGTCAAAATTTTCAATAAAAGGCTTCTCGCGACATGCATTAAGAAATTAATTACAACTAAGACTATTTCATCATAATTTAATACGGGGATTGATAGAAATTAAACCTACTTTTCCTTTTTACACAATTTCAAATTTGATTCAGAGATGGCATAATGAGACCAAATCAACACGAAATTAGTATAAAACACTATGTAAATAATTTCAAATAATTAAATATTTCACCGACGAACCCCTAGAAAATTCAAAACTACTTCTGAACCAGAAGTAGAAAGATGAAAATAACGTTAGATTCGAGGGGCTAACTGAAAAATATAAACTCACATCGGAGCCGGAGCCGATTTGAAGTCCAGCTGGGAAAAATCCGACGGCGGGATCGGCTTCATCCCAGTCGTCCAATCTCCTCGTCGATCAAGAAAGTCCCCAGCGAGAAATCTCGGCCGTCGGTTATTGATCGGCCGCCGGGAGTGAGGAAGAAGAAGTATAAAAATCTCTCTCTCTTTCTCCCTGTACATTTTTAAAATCAAATTTCAATACTAACGGCTCTGATCTTACAATCGAAATATCGGACGGTCGATAACGTCCGATCAGATCCGACGGGTGACATTCATAGAATTATTGGAAGAGGGTTGTTGGCCGTTGGTTTAGTAATTCGAATAATCGAGAGAATGTAATAAAGCTGGTGGATCACCAAGGTGGATTTCAGTTGAGCCTCGGCCGTCCGATCATATGGAGATGAATTAGGACGGCTGTGATTGCGCTGGAAAAGGAGGGTAGAGCTTTCCCGCTAAAACTGTGGTATAGGTTGTTAGAGAGGAATATTGGGGGATCGCCCGGTGAATCCTGACCGTCAGATTATTCTATTACACCTGTTTTAATTAGAGCTATTTATATTCATCCTCCTTTGTTGTTCTTAACTCTCTTTTCCACCATTTTTAATTTAATTATTACAATCCATCCATTTATTGTTAAATAATTAGTGTGGGTGGGGTCCGTGGGGAGTAGGTGTTTAAATACAAAAAATATATTTTTGGTTGTAGTAATTAAATTAAAAATGAGGGAGTAAGAGAGTTATGAACAACAAATAGTGGGAGAGGGGTTTAATACAAATAACTCTTTTAATTATGTAACACATTTTAGGAAAAGAAATGATGATTCCAAGTTTTATTTTCCAAAAACTATACTGGTAAGTTTTTTGTTGTGGGTAGTTTTGGGAGCTGTTCATGATTATGAAATATCTTTGGATTCGAGTTAGACTTTGCGAAAAAATATAAATTAATATATTAAGGTATTATAGGAAATATTCTTAGATTCGAAACACAACTTGAGTGATTGAAATTTTGTGGGAATTTCGATCATCAAACAAGAATTTCGGTTTACTAAAATTGGTTTCGAAAAAATTGGTATTTCGTTTGGCCAGACCAAAATACGATGGTTAAACATATTTTAACCAATTTGACCATTTTTTTTATAATATTTTGTATTAATTTTGTAAATATTATGTTTAATTAGACATAGTTTCGTAGAGTTTAGATTAGCTTTTAGTATAAATATATGATATGTAGAATTAGATGGATGTTAAGTTAAATATTATTGAATTGTTTTGATTTTAAGTTGCTCCACAAAAATTTTATTATTTGAGTGTGTTTGCGAATATGTATTCCAGTCTTTGAATACTGAATTATTGGTTATTTGATTGATATTTTCGTGCTTTATCAAATTAAATTACAATGCTGCGTTGTCTATCATTTTTTGGCTCGCCACTGGCCAGCAGGCCACGTGGTGGGCGACGATTGGAGGGGAAGCCGAATTTTTCGGAAGTGGGCTCCAATAATGTCACAAGAGGAGAGGCGGAACTAGAGCTTTGCTATGCCTACAACCAATACCTACAACCCTCCTACAATCTGCCACGTGTCGGACTTCGATTGGAGGAGGGGAGTAAGTGGTGGGGTCGGGTGGAGCCCATGTAGCAGGGGGGGTGTGAGAGGTGGTGGGACCCGGTGGGACCCATATGTAAGGGATGGGTGAGTGAGATTGTAAAAAGGTTGTAAGAATTTGGTAGTAAACTTAGCATTATTGGAACGAATATGGGGGCACGTAGGCACGAACAAAAGGCCTTACCGATTAAATTGTACTTTAAAGTTTCTTCAATAGTCGACCCCTTTGGGAAATCTTGAAAGCAATACCGTGACATACAATAAATTTGTCATACAACAAATTTGTCAAACCAGAATATACATGACCACACCAAGCAGAAAGAATTTCATGTGCTGAGTCCGACACCCTTTTTTTTCACAATTGCTAAGAAAGCACCCAACATAGAGCGAATTTTTTCTGAAACTGAACATAAAAACTTTAAACCAACATAGAGAATTAATCATCCAACACATTGCAAACAACAAACAGCAAACAAACCAACATAGAGAGTTCCGAGTACACTTTCATCTGCGCATGAATTGGTTTCCAGGAGGTGCTGTGCTAGTAGCCTGCTGCTGTTGAGCCAGAGCCAGAGCCAGATTGGCCAGCCAACCTGCATGCAAACAAGCCCACCACAGTCGAGTCAACCAAGTGAAAGATCATCAAGTCGAATAAAAATACTATATTGGGATGATGGGCAGTTCTACATGGTCCATAAGCCACGTGTCAGCCTTCCATTGGAGGGGCTCCGAAAGGTGCATGGACAAATGGAAGAGGGGGACACGTCGACGCAGGCACAGCCGCGGTCACCCCCTCCCGCGGACAAAAAAGAGTTTCCGTATAATCAATGGTAGGTGTGTACGTACGTACGTACCTAGAGATGGATCGAATCCCCTCTTCTGCAGCTCGCGGTATTCCTGGCAGAGCGCACAGCAAGGGTGACGAGATGGACGGAGCAATCGTCGGACGGAGCCTCCACCAGGTTGTACTTCTCCCTCAGTTTTCGCCGGTAATTGGAACTCAGAACTGAACAGGTGAAGAGTGCCGGCATCATCACCATGTACAAGAGACCCGCCAGAAGACAACCTACACAAAAATAAATAGTAATCACCCATGTCGATCAATTTGATGATCTATTCAAATTCATGAATGATCATGCACGCATGTGAAAAATGATATTTTGTCCGCGATTTATGACAGCAAACGCGACCGCAGGCTCACGTGACAGCCAAACATTGGTTTTATATTATATATGATCACAGGACCCACCTCCTTAAACCCTGGAACAAGGCCAATGTCAAACTGCGGTCATAAAATGCGGATAAAATATCAGTATGCATGTATTATGTATGCTACATTAGTACTGTTGTTTTCTTACTAGTTTCGCCCTCATCTATGATCTCCGCAATCGGTCCAAACGTCACGCAATGGCAGATAGCCGTCGCAATAGCTGCATGCATGCAAAAACCAATTAAGACAAATATTGAATCAATGAACTCCATCATCCAACTTGCCTTGGTAGACACAATATTAACAACCGTGCTATATGGCTCGAACAGTACTCGCACAATACTCATACAAGCCGCTGGAGGGGGCGGAGAGGCCAGAGGGCAGAGCAGGAGGGGGAGGCAATGGGAAGGAGGAGGTGTAGCAAGGGCAGATCCAAGTAAAGGACGGGGGTGGGTTCTAGTCCATCGAAAAAAAATTGATATTTTTTTCATTTATATCTTTTTTTTGGCGCAATTTTTGTGAGTCAAGCTATAGTTAGCCCACTCAAACCCACTCCAACTCAAGTTTCTGGTTCCGTGCTTGAGGTGTAGTATACCCCTCTCCCCCGCCTCCGTCCTCCCGCCTGCCCGGTCGCCTCTGCCCGTGAGTGCTATGTGAGTACTCGCACGAGTAATGTCTTTTTTCGAATATCTAGTATACACATGAACGTG
>JANAVB010011848.1:0-36878 GCA_029216955.1 Iris pallida | reverse complement strand
TTCTTTTAGATATTTATTTTTGATTAAAAAAGAGAAGAGCTTTACGTTTTGTCATCCAACCTTAGGTGTTTACAGAAAGACCTAGACCTTGTACATACTCGATATCTTGAATTTATTGAGAGCCGTCTTTAAGGATCGCTGGTCTTTTCTTCAGTCTTCTTTTAGGAATTTTCATAAGGCTTTGATGACTCGGCTTGAATGAACAAAACTTATGTAGTAGAGCTTTGAATGAATATCTATCTGAAATACAGAGAAACTAGACTACGAAGATGCTGTTAATGTTATCAAAATAAACTGTGCCAATAATCTCCTCCATTTTGATAATTGACAAAATAGAGATAGCATCTTCAGGGAGTGACTCCCCCGTAGGTAGACAACTCTCCCTCAATACGTTTTCTCCCCCTTTGTCACTTAGTCAAATATGGGAAATAAGTAAAAAAAATTCAGCGATAAATAGAGAAAGCAATATGGTGGACAAAAGCATGCATATATTAGATATGGAAATAGGGTTCATGCTTGAGACTACATAAAAAAGATAAAACTCTCCTTCACGAGAGTGAGGAAGACAATATAAAAACATAAGAAACAGTCCCCGTAGGACCACACACATAAAAACAAACTACTGGTCCCCGAAGGACCTCAAAGGACACACACTAAAACGACACCAATGTATTCTACCACCATCAACAGGAGCCCGCAACTACTCACCGCCGGATCATCGTCCTCTCCACCCTGAGCACCGTGAAATGCATCGAAAGGATCCACGTCGTCCGGGTACATAAAGCCGTAGGCATTGGTGTCAGAGAAGCGTGAGCCTTGGTATTGGGAATCCTGAAGGTTGAGATCCAAATAGGCATTCCGGTCCTGGAGAGTGCGCTGGATGAAGTAGGCCGGTCATGGAAGCGGCTCTGGATAAGATTCCCAAGGCCGCGTGTGTTGGCCCTCATCTGCTCCTCCGCCTGAGCCATGCGCATGTCAAAATGCTGCTGGGTCAGCGACATGAACATCCGGATGGAGGTAGGGCAGAAGAAGGCACAACAGAAGAAGCGGCCGGCGGTTCATGGGAGGAAGACGCACGAGATGCTGATGCACCAAGGGTAGAACGGGAAACAGCAAGAAAGGAGGGTACTCCGTCCGACTGGCAGAGTAAAAGATTCACGTTCTTCGTCTCAGGATAAGGGTGATGAAGGTGCCATAATTGAGGGATTGCTTCCCCGCGGGCAGGACAGAGAAGAAAGCATTGAGAAGGGTCTTGGGAAACGACCAAGTCTTCTTGGAGTAGAGGTAGAACATGTAGACGAGTGCATCATTGGTGATCGCATCGTAGTTGCCGGCCTTGGGGTAGATGGTATGGTAGATGATTCGATGGAGCTCATAGTAGAACGGCTCCAACTGCTTAAAAAGGACCAAAATGGCCGGAGGATTGGGTCCCTTGCAAATGATGGCACAGAACTCGTCAAAGGAGACTTCGGCAGAAGGATAGAGACCGGCCAAGGTCGGCAGAGCATCTCCTTTGTTAAGGACTTCGAGAATATCGGCAATGTCTCGAGCCATCAGGAGAAAGTGGCGATCATTCACCATGGTCTCGATGGCGTTGTTCTGGAGATCGAGAACGAGATTGCAGTAGAATTGGCGCACCACTACCGGGTAGACGGGCACCTGACGCCGCAGAAGAGATGAGAGGCCGGCCGACTCAAAGTGGGTGAGATGGCCGAAAAAAGATTCCAGTTGATGGCCTTTCCCTTGAAGACATTGTAGTTGGCAAAATGTTGGAACCAAGCGTCGACAGCTAGGGCGGAGGTGAAAATTTTCGGATCATAGCCATAAGGAAGACGCATGGGAGTGAACGGGTTTACAGCGGTAGAGGAGGAGCAAGGACGTTTGTGGGTTGCCATGGGTAGATAGAGAGGTATGAAAGAAGAGGTGAAGAATGAAGAGGAGGAAGAAGAAGAAGGTTGAGTTTATAAAGGAAGAAGGGGAATTGGAAAGGGTTGGAAAGCTTTGAAAATATAAGTTAATTGATGAAGGGAGTAAATGGGGGGTTTTAAAAAATGTGATGATGAAAGTAATTAATAAAAGGGCATGCAGTCGGTATAAAGCTGTTGTCCGCGTCAAACGGCATGCCGTCGGTATACCGACGTATGCCGGCGTTATGCCGATTTTGTGTACAGAAGATAATTCTGAACACAAATCGGTCTAGCATCGGTGTGCCGTCGTATGCCGATGGTGTACCGTTGGAGGGGAGCTAAGAGTCAAAATGAATGATGCCTAATTCTTGGCAGAGAAAAATGAAACGATCCTCCGGGAGTGGTTTGGTGAAAATATCGGCCAATTGATAAGTAGTGTCAATGAAATCAAGGCGGATATCCCCCTTTTGTTGATGGTCACGAAGAAAATGGTGTCTAATCTCAATGTACTTCGTGTGGGGTGACAAATCGGATTTTTGTGAGATTTGTCGAGCTAGTATTATCATATTTAATAGAAGTACAAGTAGAAGAAATGCCATAGTCTACAATTGATTGTGACATCCAAAGAATTTGTGCACAACAGCATCCGGCCGCTATATACTCGGTCTCAGTGGTTGAAAGAGCAACAGAGTTTTGTTCTTACTAAATCACGATACCAAGAATTTCCTAAGGAATTGACATGTGCCACTAGTGCTTTTTCGGTCAATTTTGTATCCGGTAGAATCTGTATCCGAGAAGCCGTGAAGCTCAAAGGATGAAGATTTCGGATACCAAAGTCCTATATTAATGGTGCCTTTGAGATATCGAAAAGTACGATTTACAGCACATAAGTGTGACTCCTTTGAATTTGCTTGGTATCGTGCACAAAGACATACACTAAACATGATATCAGGTCGGCTGTCAGTTAGATAGAGTAAGCTACCGATCATACCTCGATACTTACGAATGTCGATCGAAGTACCATCTTCATCATTATCAAGTTTTGTCATTGTTACCATAGGAGTCCTCACTGACTTGGATGAGTCAAGTTCGAAGCGTTTGAGGAGATCCTTTGTATATTTGGCTTGATTGATGAATGTTTCTTTGGGTCCTTGTTTGATTTGCAAGCCCAAAAAGAATGATAGTTCGTCCATCATGCTCATTTCAAATTCATCCTGCATTACTTTAGTAAATTCTACACAAAGTGCATTGTTAGTAAAACCAAAGATAATGTCATCGGCATAAATTTGTACTAATAAAAGAGTGCCATTAAGGGATTTGATAAAAAGTGTGGTGTCGACTTTGCCCTTAGAAAAATTGTGAGAAATAAGGTGCTCATACCAAGCACGAGGAGCTTGTTTGAGGCCATAAAGGACTTTGTGTAGTTTGAAGACGTGATGAGAAAATTGAAAATCTTCAAAGCCAGGAGGTTGCTTAACATAAACTTCCTCTTTAATAATGCCATTAAAAAAGTACTTTTAACATCCATTTGAAAAAGTTTGAAATCATTAAAGCAAGCAAAAGCACATAGCATGCGAATGGATTCAAGACGAGCAACCGGAGCATAGGTTTCATCGTAGTCAATGCCTTCCTCTTGGTTATAGACTTGAGCAACCAATCAGACTTTGTTACGAGTCACTAACCCATCTTCATTAAGTTTATTGTTAAGTACCCATTTAGTTCCAATAATGGGGTGGTTGTTAGGTTTAGGGACAAGTTCCCAAACCTTGTTTCGCTCAAATTGATTTAGCTCTTCTTGCATCGCTATCATCCAAAATTCATCATGAAAAGCATCATTAATATTTTAGGCTCTATTTGAGAAATAAAGCCATGTTTGAACAAAGATCACGAGTGGAGGATCTAGTACTTACACGGGATGAAGGATCACCAATGATAAGTTCCTTAGGATGATTAGGGACAAATCTCCATTCCTTTGGGAGATCCTCTTGAGGAGGCTCGAGTGGTGGAGAATCTTTTGTTGGAGGGGTCATAATTTCATTGTTAGATGAAGAAGGACGAGAATCTCCAATAGAAGAGTTCTCCAAACTAAAAGATGTCATCAATATCATCGGATGAGGAGGATGTAGAAGAGTTAAGTTTATCAAAGAGACATTAATTGACTCTTCGACAACGAGACTTCTTTTATTAAAGACACCAAAACCTTTACTATGTATTGAGTAGCCAAGGAAAATACCTTCATAAGTTTTTCTTTAAACTTGCCTGGGTTGTCCTTGGTATTCAAAATAAAACATTTGCATCCAAAAACTTTTAAATACTCAATAGAAGGAATTTTGTCAAACCAAAGCTCATAAGCAGTCTTTTTAGAAATAGGTCTAATTAAGACCCTTTTTATAACATGACATGCCGTGTTTACGGCTTCCGCCTAAAAATATTGGGGGAGTTTATATTGGTTTAACATAACCCGGGCCATATCGCCAAGAGTTCTATTCTTTCTCTCCACAACACCATTTTGTTGAAGAGTTCGTGGGCAAACAAAATCATGACCAAAACTATTCCTTTCATAAAATCTTTTAAAATCGGCATTGTCAAATTCTCCTCCATGATCACTTATAATCTTGTTAATAGAAATGCCTTTCTCATTTTGAACACGTTTACAAAATGCAACAAATTCACGAAAAGTATCACTTTTACTAGCAAGAAAAATGACCCAAGTAAATCTCAAAAAATCATCAACCAAACAAAAGCATAAAGTTTGCCTCCAAGACTAGCTACTCTACTAGGACCAAATAAATCCATATGAATAAGTTGAAGTGGTCTAATGGTACTCACAGAGTTGATGGATTTGAATGATGACTTGGTCAACTTATTTTTCTCACATTCTTCACATACCATATCCATTTTGAAGGAGATACTTAGAAGTCCTCGTATAAGCTTCTTGGTTGCAAGATGGGAAATGGTGTCCATGTTGGCGTGTCCGAGCCTCATGTGCCAAAGCCAACTTTCATCATTCTTTGCAACTAAGCACCTGTCATTGTTAGTACCTTCAACAAGATAGAGAACATAGATATTATTTTCTCTAATGCCTTCATATACTGTAGATCTACTAGAGCTATCGGTAATGAAGTTTTGAGTTTAACAAACTTAATATCATAACCATTATCCGTAAGATGACTGATACTAAGAAGATTGTGCTTGAGATTTGTAATAAAACAAATATTCTTAATACAATGATAAGGAGGGGAACCGATATTACCATTTCCTATGATGTGGCCTTTTAGATTGTTACCAAAGGATACATCACCTTCTTTCTTCATCGATAGCGTTGTAAAAAGTGAAGCATCACCGGTCATGTGCCGTGAGCAACCGCTATCGAGGATCCACTTGCTTCTAGCATGAGAAGGATTCTTCACCTACAACATAAGTTGAAGATAAACATTTTGGTACCCATGATTGTTTGGGTCCTTGATTGTTAGCCTTAGGAACCCACTTATAAACTTTCATATCAACTTGTTTCCTAGTTAGACAATAATTAGATGCACGTCCAAGTCAGCCACAATAGTTGCACATCATGGAAGATTTAGAAGAGAATGTATGAGTGTTATGAACATGTGAAGGTTTAGTGCAAGGAGTTATATCATGAGTGTTATGATGATGATAGTAGAAGGCATGATGTGAGGTGTTCTTCTTAACAAAGGGTCCTTTCCATGTGTTAGGATAAGACCTGTGTGTAGTGTTCTTGCAGCATGTGTGCGAGTAGTGTTATTATCAACTAGTTTCTTACCCTGCACAAGAAGATCATTATACTTAGTGGAAGTATCATATTCTCTTCTATTTGCAGCTTGAAGTTTATGCATAGCAAAATCATAAGCCCTTCTGAGGGATTGAATCTCATTATCCTTTTTCTCAATAATAACTTGAGATTCTTGTAACTTGAGTCGCAAAGACTCTATCTCATCCGTGTCGGAGGCAGAAGATTTCCCTTTTACATCAATAATAATGTTGAAGAGTCTTTCTACTTCAAGTTTGAGTACATCAACCTCTTTTAGAGATTTTTGTACTTGTTTCTAACACCTTTGTGTACCTCATGTAGTTCAAGAATAGCATTTTCCAAGTCATCATAAGTGAGAGTATTCAAGGAGAGATCATCGAGTACCTCATCGGTTGCCATGAGACAAACATATGCATTGTGTTTGCATTATTTGTCGTTGTCTGAATCGCTAGCATCACTTTTATGCCAGATGCTGGTGTTGGCGTATTTTCTAGAGGAAGAGCTTCCTTTGTTAGGCTTCTCGTACTTACTGGAGTCTTTTCTTGTCATATGGCAATCTTCTTGATGTGCCTGGTTCTCCTGTATTGGTAGCAAGCAGGGTCTTCATCATTGTCCCGTCTAAAGCAGTTGGCTTTGTTGAACTTGAAGAACTTTCGGAAATGCTTTGCTGTGAGAGCTATCTTCATCATCATCCGACTCATTGTCGTCGGAGCTATCCTTTGAGTAGGATTTTGTAACTTTGAGAGCCAGAGACTTCTCCTTTTCTTTGGCCTTCTCCTTCTCCTTCTCTTGTATGGATGATTCCTCTTGATCTTTCATGTCAAGTTCATGAGTCATAAGCTTCCCCATGAGGGTCTCAGGGTTCATGGTCGTCAAGTCGTTCCCTTCAATGATGGCGGTAGCTTTAGGACTCCATCCTTTAGTCAATCCTCTGAGAATTTTTTTGATCTTTTCATGAGCAGGATATTCCTTACCAAGAGAAGAAAGAGGGTTAATGATATCACTGAAATGAGTAAACATGCAAGTAATAGACTCATCTTGTTTCTGTTAGCCCAATGATTATATCATATTTTGAATATGGCTAATCAATTAAGTTTAACATAATGACGTCACTAATATTCATGTAATCCCTATCATGTTGCTACTTATACTTAGCTTTGTCCTAAATGTTCTTTTTATTATATTGCTATGCTTATATCAGTTATAATATTTTGTTTGCCTAACATATATTTGTAGACATATGTAAGCATGATCAAACATGATCAAACCAGGACATATGCAACAAAGAATTATTAATGGGCCAAAGACGACGTTATACAAGAAGATTTCTCTGAACCGTCCAACGATTGCCGTCAAGAAAAAATGCGTCTTCAATGTCAGAAAAAAGACGTCATCAAAAGGGCTATTAGTTTTTATATTTATTATGTATTTTTTCTTTTATTGAGTCTAGGAAAAATGTGAGATTGATCGGATCGGTACTGGCTTAGGTTTTTCTTAGTCCACAAACAAAAATAAGCCTACCTACGTATCCCAAAAATATACAATTCTAAAAGGCCCAAAACCTATGCAAATTTGGTTTATTTCTTACTGTTCTGAACCAACAGAACTCTGACAGAACTCTGACCGAGTTCGGTTCGAGTTCGACCCGAGTTCGGTCTAGGTTATTTGAATTTTAGTTCCCACCAAATCTGCATCCAACGTTCGTATGCGAAATCCTAGCATCCGAACTCTGCCCGAGTTCGGTTACCCAAAAACACTATAAATAGAGTTGAGATTACCATTCATCTCAACAATCCAATTTCATCTCTTCTCTTCTCTATCTAAAGTGTTTTGAGCTTTTACTTTCATATCTAAGCCTTTACGACTCTTAGCCAAGCCAGTACAGTTTCTGTTTAATCTAGAGTTTGGTGTTGAAGAGTTGTATCGGAGGTTGTATTCAGAAAACATTCTAGTTTTCCAATTGCCTTCTGGAGTCGGTCGTGCGCTCATCACCAAGCACGGTGTTGTGAAGTCGGTCGTGCACTTGTCGCCAAGTACGGTGTTGTAAGAGTTGCAAGCGCTCAGTTAAAGCTTGTGTCATAGTGGATTAACAGCGAGCAAGAGTACTCACGACTGGACTAGTCCTCTCAGAGGGAAACCAGTATACATCGCCGTGTCACTGAGTTTGAATTCTTGACTCTTACTTTACTGCATTTTGTTTACCGTCTTTTATCTGCCATAATACATAATTATTCTTAAGTTTTCTAATTGGTGATTGTTTTCCGCTGCACACACACACACACTCTATTCACCCCCCCTCTAGAGGTGCTCAACGGTCCTACAGTTTTATCTTAAAAGATTCACATTCTAGTGTGAGTCTACTAATCTTTGATTCTTTTACTTGTGATGTTCCCTCGTGAGTGACTTCTACCAACTTTCAAATTTTATTTGAAGTCTTGCAGGTAGAGATCCTATTGAATTCACTGCCATCGATAGCACAGTAAAGAGCGTTCATAGCTTTAGCATCTCGACTAGCAAGCTTCTTGACATTTTCAGTGAGTTTATCCCTAAGGGTGTCAGATACAACATCTTCAATAACTCCAGAAGGAGTAGGGAGACCATTTATCACACAATCCCATAAATTGAAATCTATGGACTTCAAATAAATGCTCATCCTAATCTTCCAATAGTTATAGTTGGTTCTATCAAATAGAGGAGGTCTATTTGTGGAGTGTCCCTCATTGTGGAATGTGTTGATACTAGGGTTAGTGGCCATGGATCACTCTAAGGGTATAAATCCAAATCAAGAGAACAAAGCTCTGATACCAATTGTAGAACCTAGAAGGGAAATGAATAGGGAAATAAAATAAAACCAAACACAAGAAGCTATATTACTGAAATAAAAAAGAAAGAGTGAGAAAATCAAACACGCGATGTATCCTGGTCTCCTCTCTAGAGGCAATCCAGTTCCAGAACTCTCTCCAGCTTAAATCCACTATTGAGTAAATAGTACACACGAGTTTGGATCCGAAGAACTCGCCAACTTCAATACGAGTTTGGATCCGAAGAACTCGCCAACTTTTTACACACGAGTTTTCTTACGAAGGCTCGCCAACTTCAAAAAAGAAAAAGAGATAACTGTTGATCTTCTAACACTTGAAGATCGAAAAGTACAACTCTTGAATACTCTAGCACTTTTGGATTGGATGACAATTAAAAGCTTGGGTAGAGTAGTAATGGTGGAGCTCCTGGTTGTTGAAAAATTTATGGCTTGAGTGGATGGCCTTCAAGAGAGAGAAGGAATCCATTTATATAGAAAACCAAGAGTAGGTAGCATTTAATGCTCCTGAATATAAACCAAACGGCATACCGTCGGTACTCCGTTTAGAACAGTAACGGTAATAATTATATCTGTTGGAGAGCATTTAATGCTAGTATTTGTCCATTTAAAAATCAAATCAGATAAACCGGTATACCGTTGGTATGCAGCGGTATACCGTCGGTATACCGATGTTCGTCACAGAATATTTTGTGGCTAACAAAACGGTATACCGTCGGTATACTGTTGTACGCCGTCGGTATGTCGAAGTTCGTCACAGAATATTTTTGTGGCTAACAAAATGGTATAACATCGATATACTGTTGTATGCCGTCGGTATGCTGTAACACCCAGTTTTTCAGATGAGGGTAATTTTGAAATTTGTAATTATAATTATTATTTATTGATAATTATTTCATATTATGATTTTTAGTGTTTTTTAATCATTTTTAAACTATTTAAAATTATGACTTGTGATTTTGATATTTTACTATTGTTTGGTTTTAATTTCGAGGAATTTGTCACCCCCAGTTTTTAGGAACAGGAGTATTTTTGTCATTTTGTATTTTTGAAATTTATATTATTATTTATGATATTGTTTTGGGGTTTTTGAGTCGGGTTCGAATTTCAGCTCAATCCGACTTGAAACGGGGACCCGGGGGTAGTGTTGACTTTAGTGGACCCACACATTAGTTAGCCATGGCCCACATGATAGAAATATTTTAGTTAGAGGTTAGACTAATTATTATGGATAAGGTTAGTGTGATTAGAGACTTTAGAATGACTAATTTAGCCCCAACCAATTAGCCATTTTCTAATACTAATAGAATAGGTTAGTGGGGGCATTTTGGACCTTACCATAATAGGACAAATAGCCCCATATGGCCAGCCACTTTGGGAGAGATAGGCTCAAGTTCATTTCATTATTCTCATCCACACTCTCTCTCTTGTTCTTCCCCAAATTTCTAGAGAGCAATCCCTAGCAATTTCTCCACCAAATCTTTCCATTTTGCCACCAAATCTTCTTCTTTTTTTCTCCATTCTAGCCAAGGAGGAAGCTACCCAAGTTTGGGAGGATTCGGAGCTCGTTCGTGTCCTTTTGGAATCTCTACGTGTCGGTGTCGCTCCGGAAAGGCTTTTCTTCGATTCGATCTACCGGGAGTATAAATTCCTTCTCCTTTTCATTTTCTTATACATATAGGTCTATTTTGAACCCATAAGAATGAGCCCATGGTTGTATCTCCATTTGTGTCCATTTCGTGTCCATTTGGAGGTCATAGGAGTGTCCTTTGTGTTGTGGTTGTGTCCATGTGGGAAAACCCCAAATTTGGACACACTATGTGTTGTTGTTATGTATGAATGAATTATTACATGTTTAATCTCATATTTTTGTATTGGAGATGTGTTCTATAGTGTCTCATATATATATTAGTGTAGAGAGTGAGTTCTTGATATATTATGTTATACTTTTGTTCTTTTGTCTCAAACTACCCAAATTCGTCATAATTTTTATCCACGTTTTTAGTAGCAATAGCAACTTAGAAATGTCATAACTTTTAGCTTAAAACTCTGATTTATCTCCCATTTTTTTAAAAGAACCGTATCGAAGTTAGCTTTCCAAATATATATTTTAATAAGCCAAATTCTTTCTGTAACTTTCTATAGAATTATTTGAGTGTCAGTTGTACGAAAGACGAACGCGTTTCGGTATTTTTGCGATTTCGGGAGCTTCCGGACACGAAAATACGATCCGTTTGAAGTTTCGGAAAGCAAACATGAAGTACTACAACATACTTTAATCCTAGAATTTAGTGAATGCCCAATTGGTGCAGTATTGGTTTTAAGTAAAAGAGTGACTATACGATATGCATTTTGTGTAACCTATGTGCCAATGTAGTATGGATATTAAATGAATATAGGGTATGTAATGCATGATATGTTTGATGAATGAAATGATATATATCCTCTTTACATTAATGTATATATGGTTGAATGCAAGCATGTAGGAATGCAATTAATGTAATATATGTAAGCATATATACCTTCCTTTTCCTATTGCCAAGCCAATTTCAGTTTTCAATATAGTGGAATGTCTATGAATGTAATGTTAACCTTCAACCCCTTAATTTGAAATGTTAGTTAACTTCAGTATTAGACAATACATGAGCTGTATGCATATGGGATGTTGGCTTAATGGCAGATTTCAGATAACATGGTTCATTTTATGTGGTTAGCTACACCAGTTTATGGGATAGCTCACTTTAGTTTATATGTAAATGTGGAACTAAAACTGAGATTGTTTCCTTTTCTTTCTTCTAACTGATTTGAATGTATACACTGATTCCCTGTTCTTTTCTATTGGACTGTCACTCTCAAGCCTAACACACATGTACACCCCACTGCTTTGTATACACTGATTTTTCTTTTCCAGATTTCATTGGGTTGATTGGTTCACTGATTTCCAGCTTGGTGTGCTCACTAGATTTCAAGAGAATGATCACACACACACCCTAATGTATACACAATTCCAGATTTCCTTTTCACAAATTTTTCCTGCTACACTAATGCTTCATTGTCACACACCTTTTAACTGAACACACACACACACATTGCCATGCCACATTGCCTTGTTAGCTTACTGAATTCCCTTTCCTGCTTCACATTATATGTATACACTATTTTCCATGGTTCACTGTTCTCTAGCCTATCACATATGCACACACTCTTATGTGTAGCACACACACACACACATATAAAATTCCTGCTACACTAGGACATTATACACAAAAATCTGAGAACTGTTGCTAGCTATAGTTGATATGTTAACTGAAATTGTAATAACCTAACATCACACACACTATATGGAAATGACACACTGTTAACCACATACACACACAAGTTTTGTGCATGAACACACTAGCCTACACTCATTTCCCTTACACACATACACCCACTCACATTGCATTGAGATGTCACCCCCTCTTTATGTACATACAATACATATAGCTAATGTGTGTATGCATGTCTATATGTATATATCTAAATGTCTAAACCAATATGAATGTGTAAATGATAGAGTAAAATGGAAGGGTAAATTGAAATCAATATAGTATTTCCTATGTAATGTGAGTGTAATGTATATAGCCTAGTATTGTAAGCCTAATATAGAGTGCCTAATTGAATGTCTGTTTATAATGCAACCCATAACCCTTAAATTGAAATGCTAGTTAAATTCAGATTTTATATGTAAACCACCATGCCATGCAACCCTCTCTCTCTCATTATACAATGTTGATTATAGCTCAATATTATGTGCCCTTGATGTGTGGTTGTGTGGCTTGTATAGCCTTGGATTGGTATGTGTGTTCTCTGTGACTTGTGAGTATGCTTGGTTGTTAGCCTAGCCTTGGTTAGGCTTAGTAAGACTTGTTTGGGTTAGGTTGACCTAGTTTGACTAGTATGGTTGACTAGAGTTGACCAAGTGTTGACTTTAGTCTAGTTTGACCTAGACAACATGCAGATGCATTGTAGATTACTATTATCATCCCCTGTATACATCTTGACTTGTGTTGCTCTAACTAGGAGTCAGGTATCTCATCTCGGACAGTACATTTACATCAGACATTCAGATACGAGGCGAGTACATTCTCTGATCATTTCATATCCTGCTTAGAATTATTTCTGCATTAAATTACTTTACTTGATACTGTCACGTTGGTCACACGGATTAGTACTATATGGATCCCTTCTTGAGATGTTATCCCTTCAGGGAGCATCGGGTACTCTATGTTCTGTGCGTTTTACTTACATGGCGTATCATTTGTTTCTTTGGTTCTTTCTTTGATCACTTGTGACATATACCCATATGATCACAGAGTCTTCTCTGAATCCTTATCCCATTTATTGGGTCTATCAGAATCCCCATTTATGGGACTACTATGTACCACCCTTCGGGGACTTATCACCCTTTGGGGGCATATCACCCTTTGGGGGCTTATCACCCTTTGGGGGCATATCACCCTTCGGGAGCTTATCACCCTTTGGGGGATATTACCCTTTGGGGACTTATCACCCTTTGGGGGCATATCACCCTTTGGGGGCTTACCACCCTTCGGGGGCTGTTACATAGAATCATAACATAACCTGGTTGGATCCTTGTGTATTAGTTGGGGGTACGGAGGAGTATAAATAGCCATGTGAACAATTCCAAAGTAGAATAGCCATGTACGCCTCTTTAGTATAGCCATAACAAATCAAGCCGTCCACATGTCGACTTTGTACTCTGAATCACTGGTCACTGATAGCTCTCTACTTATAGTGGATATTTCTATTACAGTTCTCTCTCTGTTTACATACTGCATTTCCTTCAGTATCTATATCTTACTTTACTGCATGATTATATTTTCTAACCTGCTATGAACTGTTGAGATGTACTGTGCTCGCTTCCGTCCTGACTGGACCTGTTGAAAATTTTACAGAGGATGATGAAGAACCCTGCACCCCTTACTTGGAGTTTGCCTAGTTGACACTCGCGACCTGGACCCCTGGGGAGGTTCAGGCAGCTGCTCAGGATGATACCTTGTATAGTGTATAGCTTAGACTGTTCCTTCTTTTCATGCTTAGCTGTTGTCTTTATTTTCAGAGTTGTATATTTTAGAGATGATGAGACTTGTATTCCATTTTTCTGTACCTCAGTTAAGGATTTCTTATCTATTTCCATCGTGCTACATTCTACCTTAGATTGTGATTGAGTTGTACCTCGGTATTGGCCTCTTTCTGGAGAGTATATTTCATGTTATGTAGTTATAGTTCATGACCTAGAACAATATTTTACCGCCGACACTGCGGCGTAGGCTGGGCTTGTTACGTTCTCGTACCCTCACGGTGGGTGCGGGTCGTGACACGTTTTTAGTGGTGGCCCATGCAGGTCGAGTTTATGTAGTGGTATTCGAACTAGATTATCACTACAGCCTGCAGTAGGATTAGGATATTTTTGGAGGTACTCAATCACATTAGGAAAAACTCTTAATCCGATTCCTTTTATCTAAATATTGTTTATTGACTTCCCTTGAATATAAATTGTTCGCCTTTGAATTTTCGCTTCATTCTCAGAAATTGCTTCTTGTTTGATCTGTCTTCATGATGGTTATGAAGACACGATCTCATCGCTTCGGTTCGGGGGATACTATCGAGAGGCTGGCCACCTCTCGTCCTGTTCATCAGGGCCTCGAGACCGCAGCTTCTGTTGTGCCGACTCAGGTTGGCATTTCTGCTACATTGGAGGTGCACCTCCGTCTGTACAGAGACTTTTTCCTTTATTTCCGATTTCTCTCAGCAGCAGCGATTCATGCAGCATCAGCAGCAGAGATTTGTGCAGTATCAGCATCAGGCTGGAGGAAACCAGCAGAGCGAGCTATCGTCAGGACAGTCGAGGATGCACAGAACGTTGGAGATCTTGCTGCAAGTTTCGTTCTTCTCAATTCCATTCCCGCAATTGTCTTTTATAATTACCTTGAAATCTGATTCCATCTGTTCCTTGTTGATTGATTAATTTTGTCATGTTACTCTTTGTTGTGTTTTGTTTTTTTCTGAGAAAATCATATGGGCTAGGTCGCCTAAATCATGGGATCTAGAATCCTCGATAGTCGTGTTAGTTGGCATAGTGAGGACATGTAGTCAGATTTTGGATGTATTCTCGGGTATGGGAATTTAAGATTTTCGTCGTCGCATGCGGCAGTGCGAAAATTTTAAATACCATGAACCTAGAGGTACGTACCTTAGTCAAGGACTCTGTAATTATCGTAGCCTTGCTCACTAGCATGATGAAGACTCTGGACAACATGATTTTTGGACAGACGCATATGATTAACAGATTGTATCTTGAGAAGGTTTAAACATCATACCCTTTTGATTGTTATAAATGACTTAGGAGTAGGGATATTTAGTTTTGTAGAGCTTATTCATAGGTAGTTCCTTCATAGTATAATGGTATGATGACTTGTAGAGTGTCTGTACCCTAGAGGTGATAGTTAGCATTGTTGTTAGAATAGTAACCCACTGCAGATAATTCTTCTGTTATCTATAATACCAACCAGTTACACATAGGATGTTAGTATGCCTTACATCCTTGATGATTATTACTACTTTTCCTTACCTTTTCCAGTGAGGCACCTATGACCAGAGCCTGCCTTTGAGTATAGTTGTAGTTTCACCTAAGACAGAGAGGTCTATTTGCATAGATAGATTGCAGATGATATTGGCATATGGGATATAGGTTAGTTGGTATCTATAGGCCATTGTTGTATAGGATTATAAATATGTTGTTTAGCCTATACTTGGTTCAGTTTTCCATTTTACTTAAGTTCCCTTCGTGTTGAGTTCCTTGTTTGATCACCTTTATAGGCAGTGTGCAGACCCTTCACTAGATACCATGTCCCCTTGATTCAGACCATTCAGCCTTAGCCTAGTTCTAAGCATTGTTTCAGACCCTTATAAGTTTAGTCTGCCTTAACCCTTGGTTGATCAGTCATGTATATATATAGATGATATACTTAGTATATATGTGATGGGTTGTTGTTCTTGAGCATATATATATATATATATATATATATATATATATATATTATATATATATATATATATATATATATATATATATATATATATGTGGTATTTGGTATTCATGTGCTTAGCTTGTAGGTATTTAGTTATAGGTGACTTGATAGGATTGGAAAGTTAAGAGCTAGTCTATTATAGAGTTTCTCTTTTGCTAAATTCTAGTTGCCAACACCTAGATAGCTAGCATAGGTAAAACCCTAAGAAGTTGACCAGTTGTTGACCAAGTACTTGGATGTTGAGAAATTGACTAGTGATTGACCCTTGACTATGTTTGACCTAGAAGGGGTACGATCATCTTAATTTCGAGGACAAAATTTTTATAAGGTGGGTAGGATTGTAACACCCATTTTTTCAGATGAGGGTAATTTTGAAATTTTGTAATTATAATTATTATTTATTGATAATTATTTCATATTATTATTTTTGGTGATTTTTAATCATTTTTAAACTATTTAAAATTATGACTTGTGATTTTGACATTTTACTATTGTTTGGTTTTAATTTCGAGGAATTTGTCACCCCCAGTTTTCAGGAACAGGAGTATTTTTGTCATTTTGTATTTTTGAAATATTTTTGAAATATATTTATTATTTATGATATTGTTTTGGGGTTATTTGAGTCGGGTTCGAATTTCAGCTCAATCCGACTTGAAACGGGGACCCGGGGGTAGTGTTGACTTTAGTGGACCCACACATTAGTTATCCATGGCCCACATGATAGAAATATTTTAGTTAGAGGTTAGACTAATTATTATGGATAAGGTTAGTGTGATTAGAGACTTTAGAATGACTAATTTAGCCCCAACCAATTAGCCCTTTCCTAATACTAATAGAATAGGTTAGTGGGGGCATTTTGGACCTTACCATAAAAGGACAAATAGCCCCATATGGCCAGCCACTTTGGGAGAGGATAGGCTCAAGTTCATTTCATTATTCTCATCCACACTCTCTCTCTTGTTCTTCCCCAAATTTCTAGAGAGCAATCCCTAGCAATTTCTCCACCAAATTCTTCCATTTCGCCACCAAATCTTCTTCTTTTCTTCTCCATTCTAGCCAAGGAGGAAGCTACCCAAGTTTGGGAGGATTCGGAGCTCGTTCGTGTCCTTTTGGAATCTCTACGTGTCGGTGTCGCTCCGGGAATGCTTTTCTTCGATTCGATCTACCGGGAGGTATAAATCCCTTCTCCTTTTCATTTCCTTATACATATAGGTCTATTTTGAACCCATAGGAATGACCCCCATGGTTGTATCTCCATTTGTGTCTATTTCGTGTCCATTTGGAGGTCATAGGAGTGTCCTTTGTGTTGTGGTTGTGTCCATGTGGGAAAACCCCAAATTTGGACACACTATGTGTTGTTGTTATGTATGAATGAATTATTACATGTTTAATCTCATATTTTGTATTGGAGATGTGTTCTATAGTGTCTCATATATATATATATATTAGTGTAGAGAGTGAGTTCTTGATATATTATGTTATATACTTGTGTTTCTTTTGTCTCAAACTACCAAAATTCGTCATAATTTTTATCCACGTTTTTAGTAGCAGTAGCAACTTAGAAATGTCATAACTTTTAGCTTAAAACTCCGATTTATCGCCTGTTTTTTTATAAGAACCGTATCGAAGTTAGCTTTCCAAATATATATTTAATAAGCCAAATTCTTTCTGTAACGTTCTGTAGAATTATTTGAGTGTCAGCTGTACGGAAGACGAACGCGTTTCGGTATTTTCGCGACTCCGGGAGCTTCCGGACACGAAAATGCAATCTGTTTGAAGTTTCGGAAAGCTAACATGAAGTACTACAACATACTTTAATCCTAGAATTTAGTGAATTCCCAATTGGTGCAGTATGGTTTTAAGTAAAAGAGTGACTATACGATATATGCATTTTGTGTAACCTATGAGCCTATGTAGTATGGATATTAAATGAATATAGGGTATGTAATGCATGATATGTTAGATGAATGAAATGATATATATCCTCTTTACATTAATTTATATATATGGTTGAATGCAAGCATGTAGGAATGCAATTAATGTAATATATGTAAGCATATATACCTTCCTTTTCCTATTGCCAAGCCATTTTCAGTTTTCAATATAGTGGAATGTCTATGAATGTAATGTTAGCCTTCAACCCCTTAATTCGAAATGTTAGTTAACTTCAGTATTAGACAATGCATGAGCTGTATGCATATGGGATGTTGGCCTTAATGGCAGATTTCAGATAACATGGTTCATTTTATGTGGTTAGCTACACCAGTTTATGGGATAGCTCACTTTAGTTTATATGTAAATGTGGAACTAAAACTGAGATTGTTTCCTTTTTCTTTCTTCTAACTGATTTGAATGTATACACTGATTCCCTATTCTTTCCTATTGGACTGTCACTCTCAAGCCTAACACACATGTACACCCCACTGCTTTGTATACACTGATTTTCCTTTTCCAAATTTCATTGGGTTGATTGGTTCACTGATTTCCAGCTTGGTGTGCTCACTAGATTTCAAGAGAATGATCACACACACACCCTAATGTAAACACTATTCCAGATTTCCTTTTCACAAATTTTTCTACTACACCAATGCTTCATTGTCACACACCTTTTAACTAAACACACACACACACAAGTTGCCATGCCACATTGCCTTGTTAGCTTACTGAATTCCCTTTCATGCTTCACATTATATGTATACACTATTTTCCATGGTTCACTGTTCTCTAGCCTATCACATATGCACACACTCTCATGTGTAGCACACACAAACACACACATATAAAATTCCTGCTACACTAGGACATTATACACAAAAATCTGAGAACTGTTGCTAGCTATAGTTGATATGTTAACTGAAATTGTAATAACCTAACATCACACACACATATATGGAAATGACACACTGTTAACCACATACACACACAAGTTTTGTGCATGAACACACTAGCCTACACTCATTTCCCTTACACACATACACCCACTCACATTGCATTGAGATGTCACCCCCTCTCTATGTACATACAATACATATAGCTAATGTGTGTATGCATGTCTATATGTATATATCTAAATGTCTAAACCAATGTGAATGTGTAAATGATAGAGTAAAGTGGAAGGGTAAATTGAAATCAATATAGTATTTCCTATGTAATGTGAGTGTAATGTATATAGCCTAGTATTGTAAGCCTAATATAGAGTGCCTAATTGAATGTCTGTTTATAATGCAACCCATAACCCTTAAATTGAAATGCTAGTTAAATTCAGATTTCATATGTAAACCACCATGCCATGCAACCCTCTCTCTCTCATTATACAATGTTGATTATAGCTCAATATGATGTGCCCTTGATGTGTGGTTGTGTGGCTTGTATAGCCTTGGATTGGTATGTATGTTCTCTATGACTTGTGAGTATGCTTGGTTGTTAGCCTAGCCTTGGTTAGGCTTAGTAAGACTTGTCTGGGTTAGGTTGACCTAGTTTGACTAGTGTGGTTGACTAGAGTTGACCAAGTGTTGACTTTAGTCTAGTTTGACCTAGACAGCATGCAGATGCATTGTAGATTACTATTATCATCCCCTATATACATCTTGACTTGTGTTGCTCTAACTAGGAGTCAGGTATCTCATCTCAGACAGTACATTTACTTCAGACATTCAGATACGAGGCGAGTACATTCTCTGATCATTTCATATCCTGCTTAGAATTATTTCCTGCATTAAATTACTTTACTTGATATTGTCACGTTGGTCACACAGATTAGTACTATATGGATCCTTTCTTGAGATGTTATCCCTTCAGGGAGCATCGGGTACTCTATGTTCTGTGCGTTTCACTTACATGGCGTATCATATGCTTCTTCAGTTCTTTGATCACTTGTGACATATACCCATATGATCACAGAGTCTTCTCTGAATCCTTATCCCATTTATTGGGTCTATCAGAATTCCTATTTATGGGACTACTATGTACCACCCTTTGGGGACTTATCACCCTTTGGGGGCATATCACCCTTTGGGGGCTTATCACCCTTCGGGGGCTTATCACCCTTTGGGGGCATATCATCCTTTGGGGACTTATCACCCTTTGGGGGTATATCACCCTTTGGGGGCTTACCACCCTTCGGGGGCTGTTACATAGAATCATAACATAACCTGGTTGGATCTTTGTGTATTAGTTGGGGGTACGGGGGAGTATAAATAGCCATGTGAACAATTGCAAAGTAGAATAGCCATGTACGCCTCTTTAGTATAGCCATGTACAAATCAAGCCATCCACATGTCGACTTTGTACTCTGAATCACTAGTCACTGGTAGCTCTCTACTTATAGTAGATATTTTTATTACAGTTCTCTCTCTGTTTACATACTGCATTTCCTTCAGTATCTATATCTTACTTTACTGCTTGATTATATTTTCTAACCTGCTATGAACTGTTGAGATATACTGTGCTCGCTCCCGTCCTGACTGGACCTGTTGAAAATTTTACAGAGGATGATGAGGAACCCTGCACCCCTTACTTGGAGTTTGCCTAGTTGACACTCGCGACCTGGACCCCTGGGGAGGTTCAGGCAGCTGCTCAGGATGATACCTTGTATAGTGTATAGCTTAGACTGTTCCTTCTTTTCATGCTTAGCTGTTGTCTTTATTTTCAGAGTTGTATATTTTAGAGATGATGAGACTTGTATTCCATTTCTGCTGTACCTCAGTTGAGGATTTCTTATCTATTTCCATCATGCTATATTCTACCTTAGATTGTGATTGAGTTGTACCTCGGTGTTGGCCTCCTTCTGGAGAGTATATTTCATGTTATGTAGTTATAGTTCATGACCTAGAACAGCATTTATACCGCCGACACTGCGGCGTAGGCTGGGCGTTGTTACGTTCTCGTACCCTCACGGTGGGTGCGGGTCGTGACACGTTTTTAGTGGTGGCCCATGCAGGTCGAGTTTATGTAGTGGTATTCGAACTAGAGTATCACTACAGCCTGCAGTAGGATTAGGATATATTTGGAGGTACTCAATCACATTAGAAAAAACTCTTAATTCCGATTCCTTTTGTCTAAAATTGTTGTTTATTAACTTCCTTTGAATTTAAATTGTTCTCCTTTGAATTTTTGCTTCATTCTCAGAAATTGCTTCTTGTTTTGATCTGTCTTCATGATGGTTATGAAGACACGATCTCATCGCTTCGGTTCGGGGGATACTATCGAGAGGCTGGCCACCTCTCGTCCTGTTCATCAACGCCTCGAGACCGCAGCTTCTGTTGTGCCGACTCAGGTTGGCATTTCTGCTACATTGGAGGTGTACCTCCGTCTGTACAGAGACTTTTTCCTTATTTCCGGTTTCTCTCAGCAGCAGCGATTCATGCAGCATCAGCAGCAGAGATTTGTGCAGTATCAGCATCAGACGGGAGGAAACCAGCAGGGCGAGCTATCGTCAGGACAGTCGAGGATGCACAGACCGTTGTAGATCTTGCTGTAAGTTCCGTTCTTCTCAATTCCATTCCCGCAATTATCTTTTATAATTACCTTGAAATCCGATTCCATATGTTCCTTGTTGATTGATTAATTTTGTCATGTTACTCTTTTGTTGTGTTTGTTTTTCTTCTGAGAAAATCATATGGGCTAGGTCGCCTAAATCATGGGATCTAGAATCCTCGATAGTCGTGTTAGTTGGCATAGTGAGGACATGTAGTCAGATTTTGGATGTATTCTCGGGTATGGGAATTTAAGATTTTTGCCATCGCATGCGGCAGTGCGAAAATTTTAAATACCATGAACCTAGAGGTACGTACCTTAGTCAAGGACTCTGTAATTATCGTAGCCTTGCTCACTAGCATGATGAAGACTCTGGACAACATGATTTTTAGACAGACGCATATGATTAACAGATTGTATCTTGAGAAGGTTTAAACATTATACCCTTTTGATTGTTATAAATGACTTAGGAGTAGGGATATTTAGTTTTGTAGAGCTTATTCATAGGTAGTTCCTTCATAGTATAATGTTATGATGACTTGTAGAGTGTCTGTACCCTAGAGGTGATAGTTAGCATTGGTCTTAGAATAGTAATCCATTGCAGATAATTCTTCTGTTATCTATAATACCAACCAGTTACACATAGGATGTTAGTATGCCTTACATCCTTGATGATTATTACTACTTTTCCTTACCTTTTCCAGTGAGGCACCCATGACCAGAGCCTGCCTTTGAGTATAGTTGTAGTTTCACCTAAGACAGAGAGGTCTATTTGCATAGATAGATTACAGATGATATTGGCATACGGGATATAGGTTAGTTGGTATCTATAGGCCATTGTTGTATAGGATTATAAACATGTTGTTTAGCCTATACTTGGTTCAGTTTTCCATTTTAGTTAAGTTCCCTTCGTGTTGAGTTCCTTGTGTTGATCACCTTTATAGGCAGTGTGCAGACCCTTCACTAGATACCATGTCCCCTTGATTCAGACCATTCATCCTTAGCCTAGTTCTAAGCATTGTTTCAGACCCTTATAAGTTTAGTCTGCCTTAACCCTTGGTTGATCAGTCATGTATATATATAGATGATATACTTAGGATATATGTGATGGGTTGTTGTTCTTGAACATATATATATATATATATATATATATATATAATATATATATATATAATATATATATATATATATATATATATGTGGTATTTGGTATTCATGTGCTTAGCTTGTAGGTATTTAGTTATAGGTGACTTGATTGGATTGGGAAGTTAAGAGCTAGTCTATTATAGAGTTTGTCTTTTTGCTAAATTCTAGTTGCCAACACCTAGATAGCTAGCATAGGTAAAACCCTAAGAAGTTGACCAGTTGTTGACCAAGTACTTGGATGTTGAGAAATTGACTAGTGATTGACCCTTAACTATGTTTGACCTAGAAGGGGGTGCGATCATCTTAATTTCGAGGACAAAATTTTTATAAGGTGGGTAGGATTGTAACACCCAATTTTTCAGATGAAGGTAATTTTGAAATTTTGTAATTATAATTATTATTTATTGATAATTATTTCATATTATTATTTTTTGTGATTTTTAATCATTTTTAAACTATTTAAAATTATGACTTGTGATTTTGACATTTTACTATTGTTTGGTTTTAATTTCGAGGAATTTGTCACCCCCAGTTTTCAGAAATAGGAGTATTTTTGTCATTTTGTATTTTTGAAATATTTTTGAAATTTATTTTATTATTTATGATATTGTTTTGGGGTTATTTGAGTCGGGTTCGAATTTCAGCTCAATCCGACTTGAAACGGGGACCCGAGGGTAGTATTGACTTTAGTGGACCCACACATTAGTTATCCATGGCCCACATGATAGAAATATTTTAGTTAGAGGTTAGACTAATTATTATGGATAAGGTTAGTGTGATTAGAGACTTTAGAATGACTAATTTAGCCCAACCAATTAGCCCTTTCCTAATACTAATAGAATAGGTTAGTGGGGGCATTTTGGACCTTACCATAATAGGACAAATAGCCCTATATGGCCAGCCACTTTGGGAGAGGATAGGCTCAAGGTCATTTCATTATTCTCATCCATACTCTCTCTCTTGTTCTTTCCCAAATTTCTAGAGAGCAATCCCTAGCAATTTCTCCACCAAATCCTTCCATTTTGCCACCAAATCTTCTTCTTTCCTTCTCCATTCTAGCCAAGGAGGAAGTTACCCAAGTTTGGAAGGATTCGGAGCTCATTCGTGTCCTTTTGGAATCTCTACGTGTTGGTGTCGCTCCGGGAAGGCTTTTCTTCGATTCGATCTACCGGGAGGTATAAATTCCTTCTCCTTTTCATTTTCTTATGCATATAGGTCTATTTTGAACCCATAGGAATGACCCCCATGGTTGTATCTCCATTTGTGTCCATTTCGTGTCCATTTGGAGGTCATAGGAGTGTCCTTTGTGTTGTGGTTGTGTCCATGTGGGAAAATCCCAAATTTGGACACACTATGTGTTGTTGTTATATATGAATGAATTATTACATGTTTAATCTCATATTTTTGTATTGGAGATGTGTTCTATAGTGTCTCATATATATATTAGTGTAGAGAGTGAGTTCTTGATATATTATGTTATATACTTGTGTTCTTTTGTCTCAAACTACCCAAATTCGTCATAATTTTTATCCACGTTTTTAGTAGCAATATCAACTTAGAAATATCATAACTTTTAGCTTAAAACTCCAATTTATCTCCCATTTTTTTAAAAGAACCGTATCGAAGTTAGCTTTCCAAATATATATTTTAATAAGCCAAATTCTTTCTGTAACTTTCTGTAGAATTATTTGAGTGTCAGCTGTATGAAAGACGAACGCGTTTCGGTATTTTCGCGATTTCCGGGAGCTTTCGGACACGAAAATGCGATCCGTTTGAAGTTTCAGAAATATAACATGAAGTACTACAACATACTTTAATCCTAGAATTTAGTGAATGCCCAATTGGTGCAGTATTGGTTTTAAGTAAAAGAGTGACTATACGATATATGCATTTTGTGTAACCTATGAGCCTATGTAGTATGGATATTAAATGAATATAGGGTATGTAATGCATGATATGTTAGATGAATGAAATGATATATATCCTCTTTACATTAATGTATATATATGGTTGAATGCAAGCATGTAGGAATGCAATTAATGTAATATATGTAAGCATATACACCTTCATTTTTCTATTGCCAAGCCAATTTCAGTTTTCAATATAGTGGAATGTCTATGAATGTAATGTTAACCTTCAACCCCTTAATTCGAAATGTTTGTTAATTTCAGTATTAGACAATGCATGAGCTGTATGCATATGGGATGTTGGCTTAATGGCAGATTTCAGATAACATGGTTCATTTTATGTGGTTAGCTACACCAGTTTATGGGATAGCTCACTTTAGTTTATATGTAAATGTGGAACTAAAACTGAGATTGTTTCCTTTTCTTTCTTCTAACTGATTTGAATGTATACACTGATTCCCTGTTCTTTTCTATTGGACTGTCACTCTCAAGCCTAACACACATGTACACCCCACAGCTTTGTATACACTGATTTCCCTTTTCCAAATTTCATTGGGTTGATTGGTTCACTGATTTCCAGCTTGGTGTGCTCACTAGATTTCAAGAGAATGATCACACACACACCCTAATGTATACACTATTCCAGATTTCCTTCCTTCACAAATTTTTCCTGCTACACAATGCTTCATTGTCACACACCTTTTAACTGAACACACACACACAAGTTGCCATGCCACATTGCCTTGTTAGCTTACTGAATTCCCTTTCATGCTTCACATTATATGTATACACTATTTTCCATAGTTCACTGTTCTCTAGCCTATCACATATGCACACACTCTCATGTGTAGCACACACACACATATAAAATTACACACAAAAATCTGAGAACTGTTGCTAGCTATAGTTGATATGTTAACTGAAATTGTAATAACCTAACATCACACACACATATATGGAAATGACACACTGTTAACCACATACACACACAAGTTTTGTGCATGAACACACTAGCCTACACTCATTTCCCTTACACACATACACCCACTCACATTGCATTGAGATGTCACCCCTCTCTATGTATATACAATACATATAGCTAATGTGTGTATGCATGTCTATATGTATATATCTAAATGTCTAAACCAATGTGAATGTGTAAATGATAGAATAAAGTGGAAGGGTAAACTGAAATCAATATAGTATTTCCTATATAATGTGAGTGTAATGATATAGCCTAGTATTGTAAGCCTAATATAGAGTGCCTAATTGAATGTCTGTTTATAATGCAACCCATAACCCTTAAATTGAAATGCTAGTTAAATTCAGATTTTATATGTAAAGCACCATGCCATGCAACCCTCTCTCTCTCTCATTATACAATGTTGACTATAGCTCAATATGATGTGCCCTTGATGTGTGGTTGTGTGTGTATAGCCTTGGATTGGTATGTGTGTTATCTGTGACTTGTGAGTATGCTTGGTTGTTAGCCTAGCCTTGGTTAGGCTTAGTAAGACTTGTCTGGGTTAGGTTGACCTAGTTTGACTAGTGTGGTTGACTAGAGTTGACCAAGTGTTGACTTTAGTCTAGTTTGACCTAGACAGCATGCAGATGCATTGTAGATTACTATTATCATCCCCTGTACTTCTTGACTTGTGTTGCTCTAACTAGGAGTCAGGTATCTCATCTCGGACAGTATATTTACTTCAGACATTCAGATACAAGGCGAGTATATTCTCTGATCATTTCATATCCTGCTTAGAATTATTTCCTGTATTAAATTACTTTACTTGATACTGTCACGTTGGTCACACGGATTAGTACTATATGGATTCCTTCTTGAGATGTTATCCCTTCAGGGAGCATCGGGTACTCTATGTTCTGTGCATTTTACTTACATGGTGTAACATATGCTTCTTTGGTTCTTTGATCACTTGTGATATATACCCATATGATCACAGAGTCTTCTCTGAATCCTTATCCCATTTATTGGGTCTATCAGAATCCCTATTTATGGGACTACTATGTACCACCCTTCGGGGGCTTATCACCCTTTGGGGGCATATCACCCTTTGGGGGCTTATCACCCTTTGGGGGCATATCACCCTTCGGGGCTTATCACCCTTTGGGGGCATATCACCCTTTGGGGACTTATCACCCTTTGGTGGCATATCACCCTTTGGGGGCTTACCAACCTTTGTGGGCTGTTACATAGAATCATAACATAACCTGGTTGGATCCTTGTGTATTAGTTGGGGGTACGGGGGAGTATAAATAGCCATGTGAACAATTCCAAAGTAGAATAGCCATGTACGCCTCTTTAGTATAGCCATGTACAAATCAAGCCGTCCACATGTCGACTTTGTACTCTGAATCACTAGTCACTGGTAGCTCTCTACTTATAGTAGATATTTCTATTACAGTTCTCTCTCTGTTTACATACTGCATTTCCTTCAGTATCTATATCTTACTTTACTGCATGATTATATTTTCTAACCTGCTATGAACTGTTGAGATGTACTGTGCTCGCTCCCGTCCTGACTGGACCTGTTGAAAATTTTACCGAGGATGATGAGGAACCCTGCACCCCTTACTTGGAGTTTGCCTAGTTGACACTCGCGACCTGGACCCCTGGGGAGGTTCAGGCAGCTGCTCAGGATGATACCTTGTATAGTGTATAGCTTAGACTGTTCCTTCTTTTCATACTTAGCTGTTGTCTTTATTTTCAGAGTTGTATATTTTAGAGATGATGAGACTTGTATTCCATTTCTGCTGTACCTCAGTTGAGGATTTCTTATCTATTTCTATCGTGCTACATTCTACCTTAGATTGTGATTGAGTTGTACCTCGGTGTTGGCCTCCTTCTGGAGAGTATATTTCATGTTATGTAGTTATAGTTCATGACCTAGAACAGCGTTCTACCGCCGACACTGCGGCGTAGGCTGGGCGTTGTTACGTTCTCGTACCCTCACGGGGGTGCGGGTCGTGACATATGCCGATGTTCGTCACAGAACATTTTGTGGCTAACAAAATGGTATATCGTCGGTATGCCGTAGTTTACCGTCGGTACGCCGATGTTTGTCACAGAACATTTTTGGGGCTCCGAAACGGTATACCGTCGGTATACAGCGGTATACCGTCGGTATACAGCGGTATACAGTCGGTATGCCGTTCTTTTAGACATTGATTTTTTACTAAAAAATAGAAGAGATTTACGTTTTTTCATCCAACCTTAGGTGTTTACAGAAAGACCTAGACCTTGTACAGACTCAATATCTTGAATTTGTTGAGAGCCGTCTTTAAGGATCGCTGGTCTTTTCTTCAGACTTCTTTTAGGAATTTTCATAAGGCTTTGATGACTCGGCTTGAATGGACAGAACTTATGTAGTAGAGCTTTTGAAAGAATATCTACCTGAAATACAGAGGAAACTAGACTACGAAGATGCTGTTAATGTTATCAAAATAAACTGTGCCAACAAATAAGAGGTATAAATATCTTTTCCAGTTATTTTTATATATTTGGTATAAAATTAAAGTTTGTCAATTATTAAAATGGAGGAGATTGTTGGCCCATTGTTCATAGTTACATCTGATTTTGAAACAACAAAAACTTTGGTCGATACACAAATAATACCGTGCTAGTACAAGAACAAAATGTCTACTTCCAACAAGCTACTACTCGTCGTCTTCATACAAAACTACAGATACAGATCAAAAATTATTTTATACTTTATTATGTATTTTTTACTGAGTCTAAGAAAATGTGAGGTTGATCGGATTGACAGCTGGCTTCCTATTGAACTCCAGTGTCCAAAATAAGCCTACCTATATACCCAACATTCTATACTAAACCTATACCTAATCCTATATCAAATACCCATAAAAAAGCCCATACAAATTGAACAGATATTCATATGAGAACTCTACCCAAGTTTGGTTAGTCTAATTCCAGAACGTTTTGGTCCTTCTGAATATCTATAACTACTTTTCAAATTACGAACTTTATGGACCTGAACTCATGCCGAGTTATGCCCTAAAAATACTATAAATGGAGGAGAACTTTCCATTCTAAATCATTCATTCATTCCTCTCTTCTCTTTCTATTTAAAAGCATTCTACAGCTATTCATTTTCATATATAGCTTTGAACGACTCCTAGCCAAGCCAAGTGCAGTTCCGTTTCAATCTAGAGTTGGTTGTTCGAGTTGAAAAGAAGGCTCCCTGAAAATATTCGTTTTCAAAGTTTGCCTCAGTTGAAGTTGCGAGTCCTTCAAACAAAAACTCGTATTGTAAGGAGCTGCAAGCACTTGGTGAAAGCTTGTGCCATAGTGGATTAACATCGAGCAAGAATGCTCGATACTGGACTAATCCTCTCAAAGGTAAACCAGTATACATCGCTGTGTCATGAGTTTGATTTTCTGATGCTCTTTACTCTCTATATTTAAATTTTATACTTTTTCCATTACTCTATACCTGTGATACTGCTTAGAATATTTTTAATTGGTGATTATCTTTCCGTTGCACACACGCACTTATTCACCCCCTCTAGAGGTACTCAATGTTCCTACAGAAACTTCCTTCATGGGTTTTGATCTAGAAGAGTTTATTTTCAATTTGATATATCATGTCTGACTCAAATATGTTCTCTTATATTCTTTTTATCGCACAACTTTCGGATCAAATTAGGCAAATTTTATATCCACCGTAAAACGTGTTATACTTTCCAATTTAATTTTAGGACTCGACATCGATCCAACCCTTTCGACCCAATATATGATTTTGATCTATTTTACATACATGCCTATGGTATCCCACTCAATTGAGCTTCCATTGGCGACTTATTTTCAAACGGTACATGAGACCCATTTATAGAATTTTCGGTGTTCAATTCAATTTGAATAATTATTTAGACCATAACCTAGTCATCCCAACTTAGTGGAGACTACCTTGGTTGCCAAAATTAATTAGAGACATAATTTAATTAATTTTTGGATATTTAGTAGCAGCCCACATGTATTAAACCCATGCATCTTTCAGTCAATCTTCCACCTTTCCAAATATGGAAATCTACTAAATCCATCTTGCCATATTAGTTGATTGGAATGCCAATTCTCTATTAATTCAAACCTCCTCCATACAAACTCTAACATCTAGAAGAACCAAACCCTATATATAGATAGCCCTATAGGCCGCCACCTTCTCTCCATATACCTAAACCCGACCCCCTTCTCCTATTAAGGCCGACGGCCACATGCCTTTGGCCGACCACCCCCCAAGCCCCTTCTACTCGACCTTTGTGAACTCCACCACCTCTATGATGACTCAAAGAGACCCCTCTTCAACCCTATCAATCCCCGGAGGAGTTTTGTCAACTTATTTGATCATTTAGAGGCCGAACTTGATGGTTATTTCTAGTCGTAACAAAATTTCGAACCCAGGTTTGTCATCTAAAATAGATTTTATATACTTTTTCTCATCTATTTTACCTCAAATCAAATCTAATAGATAGCCCTACATGTCTTTTATGATGTCCAATCTCTAGGTCACACCGTTCTTCTTTAGTTCGCCGTGGCGTCTGTTGAACTAAAGTTGGTCCAGATTTGACCAATTTTGGGTGTGAGGATATTTTCAATGACTTTCGAACCCATTTGGTCTCGAATAAATCATTGTTAATGTCTCTAACATCACTCTTATCATCTATTAATGTTCCTTGTGCATATTTGCAAGTATTTCATGTCTGATGCTATTGTTTCATGATACTAGTTTTTCGGACACTAAAAGTCCACCGAACCGACTACTTGATCCCTAAACTTCATAAGAGTTTAGTATGATTTAAATCTAATTATTTAAATGGAAAAACATATTTTTTCTAATTTATTCTGATTATTTTTAGAATATTTAATTTTTATATTTTTCATATTGATTTACTTCCAAATTGGACTTTTATATGACATAACTGTGTTGGTAATAAATACATTGATTTGAGTTTGTTTTTCTTAATATATATATATATATATATATATATATATAATATATATATATATATATATATTATAAATATATATAATTCATCAAGTAATATTTATTTTTTAGAAATAAAATTATATATTTTAGAGATTAAAATATTATTTTCCTAAAATAATATGGTGCCATATAGTAGCATCGATGATATAGGTTTAGTGTTAATTTATGGATGTTGACTAGTAGTACCTATATATAGTATATGATCCTTGTTGTGTAATTTTGATATCAATTCCGATTATTTCTCAAATTACATAGATTTATTTTAGAATTTAAATATATTAGTTTTATATTACTTGGTTTCTATTTAATTGACAAGTTGGCTATGAGAAGTGTTTTTTCTATAAATATTATTAAATATTTTTAAGAAATATTCAAGGATTTATAATTATTACTGTTAGTTTAAAAAATACTACTTTTATCTAATAGCATGATTATATGTGTGTGAGAATAGTTAGAGTATGATATGTTTACTTGTTTCATAAAAATATATGTATAAATATTTTTCCAGAAATATTATTATTATTTCAGAATTTAAAGTATTGTTTTCAAATTATAGAATATTTTGTCATGTTAGTATAATATTATATGACTATACTTGGATAAAAACTAGTTTGGTAGATTATGCCTAAGTAGAGACTATACATGATATGTGTGAGATCTTTGAGTTAGCATTTATTTTAGTTTATTTATATTACTAGGTCTTTGTGACTGTTCGACTACAGTTGAAGCTGGACCGATGATTATTATGTTTTCGAAATGCCCAGGCAAGATACCTTGCATTTGTTCTCTATTTAAATTAAGTGTCTATTTCTGTGCTTATTATTTACAGTTATAGTTGCGTGCGTCAAAGTTTGACTTGGGTGCCATCGATGTGTCATCGACGTCTCGGGTGTGTGAGTTGACCTAGAGTTAGTAGAGTTACCTTTACTTGAAAGTTATTGATATAACATATATGGCCTTGGCACATGTTACTATACAACACATGAGTGAGGATTCATATGCATGAGTTGTGCATCGACTGGCCCTTGGTGCGTTGACTCACTGGACAGTTAGGTCGTGTCTAGGCAGGATGACTTACATTGAGATATGGATTATTCGAGTCTTGGATATGACTTGTGCGATGCATGGGTGGAGAAGACTATTAGTAGGCGAATGAGATACCCCGTTTGGCCTCAGTATTGCCTGGTTATGGGTTCATAGTTTCCCTGTTATGGGTGTGTCACTAGAGGATATATCCAGCAGCGGCCCTGACTGTACGACAGATATGGTTGGGAGGTATGCTAGTGACATAAAGTATGTTTAGGAGATATATCCATTCAGTGGCCCTAACTGTGCATCAGATATGGTCTGGATGTATACTAGTTCATGCAAAAGCCTCTAATGGATGCTATGCTTTATTCCTTTACCTACTCATACGTACCAAAGTCGTCTTCAATTTGCATTCACATAGCGGCTTGGTTTTTCTATTATGACATGGGACCGTATCTTATCTCGAAATAGTGTACCACTCATTGTCCTTGTTTGGTTGTAGGGGTCGCTGTTTCGTGGCAGAATATTAGACCATGTTATGACTCGAGCTATTTATTCCCTATTTATTTTTATTTAGTTTACGTTGTCATATTTTATATCTTGTTATGTCCCTCTGAAGACCTGGTGATCTCTCCAGGTATTAGATGTGCAGTTAGTATAGAGTAGTTGGACATGTGTTGATTGCTGTATCGAGATTTTAGGTATATGGTTGGTTTTTAATTTTATTCTTCCTATCTTGTCGTCTATGATCTGCTATGTTATTTTAGCCTATTATTTGCAAGCTTATATTTTCTCGAGCTTTTTTAAACATGTATATTACTGGTGGCCAACTTTAATATATTATGTTCATTCTTGGTTTTCGTTCATTACTATGGATTGGGATATAGTTAGCATATGTTAGTATACTAGACAAGTAGTACGTCTAGCATAAGTCCATTAAATTGAGAACTTATTCTAGTTCGTATGCTGGCATGTTTGCGTTTCAGTTCCTATATTTTAGAACAGGGGTGTGATATATTTTTGTGGTGGCCCATGTAGGTCAGAGCATATCGTTCGGTTATATTACTACACCGAACAAGGCTGCGATAGGATAGTGTATTATAATCTCAATCCACAAATGCTATTGAATTTTCTTTGATATCTACTACTGCCCTTGAACCTCATGTTTGTAATTGAACATGCCTTCTTTAACTCTTTGTATCAAATTCTCGTTTGTTCCTCTTTTGGAAAGACGAACATCTGGGCTTGATGAACTATTTCAATCGTGTTATAGAAGTAAGATGGATAGAATATTTTAGGGAGCGATTGTCTACGGATTAGTAGGGTAGAGATAGACACCTATACTTGTAAGCACCCTAGTTTTTGTAAATTATTATTTTATTTATTTAATTATATTTTATCATTAATTATGACTATAGATGTATTTTTTGTAGCTTTAATTTTTGGAGTACAAGAAATGCCAATCTTTCGAAACGTCCTTCATGAGTTTTAAAGTAAACAGATTTACCTTCAACTCAATATATCATATCTCATCCAAACTTATACCCTAACATTCTTTTGACTTTACACAACTTCGGATCAATTTAGGCTATTTGATCGCTTTTCGGGTTTGATTTGACTAGAAAATATATTTGGACGCTAACCTAGCCAACCCCACCTGGTATATCCATGTTAGGTTACCATGACCAAGTAGATTTATTTTGAATTTATTATTGGGATTTTATATAGCCAAATAGGTTTAAATACCATTTTGTAATATATTATTAAATTTATAAAGGTCTAATACTATATATATATATATATATATATATATATATATATATATATATATATATATATATATATATATATATATATATATATATATATATATATATATATATATATATTGTTGAATTATAAATTATATGCTTAGGATTTTAATACATTTATATTGTCATATTATAATAATGTTATATGAAATTTATATAATTTATATAAGCTATGATAATGATATATATAATTTATATATTGTCATATTAATAAATATATGACAGTATAAATGTATTAAAATCCTAAGCATATATAATATAATTCAACAATTTTTGAATTTATTAGGGATGTTATATAGCCAAATAGGTTTAAATACCATTTTGTAATATATTATTAAATTTATAAAGGTCTAATACTATATACAGATATATATATAATATATATATAGATAATATAATATTATATATAATATATATATATATATATATATATATAATATATATATATATATATATATATATATATATATGTTGAATTATAAATATATATGCTTAGGATTTAATACATTTATATTGTCATATTATAGTAATGTTATATGAAATTTATATAATTTATATAAGCTATGATATTGTATATATTATAATTTATATATTGTCATATTATAATATGTTATATGACAGTATAAATGTATAAATCCTAAGCATATATATTATAATTCAACAATATATATATATATATAATATATATATATATATATATATATATTATATATATATATTATATATATATATAACGGTAAGACCGTTGGCACCAGGGTGAGGTCGCGAGATCGAAGCCCCACGGGAGCGGCTGGGTGGCAGTGGCCACGGCTATCGGGCCAAGTGTTGGCTGGGTGGCTCTAGCCCGAGGGCTTTAGTCGGGCATAAAGCCCTCGGGCTAGAGCCACCCAGCCAACACTTGGCCCGAGAGCCGTGGCCACTGCCACCCAGCCACTCCCGTGGGGCTTCGATCTCGCGACCTCACACCCCGGTGCCAACGGTCTTACCGTTATATATATATAATATATATATCTATATATAATAAAACCCCTCTCTTTATTAAACCAGGCTCAAAATGTCGAAGCCTGACGCGGATACAAGACCGAACTGTACAAGTATACCACCCAAAATGAAAAAAGAGGGGGAGACACAGGAACGCCGAGGATTAGGGTTGGGGAAACCAGAATGATGGGGGCTGTGGGAGCACAGAGAACTCCTTTTGCGACATTGGCGGAAGACCTCCCGGATGAGCTGGTCAGCTGAGTGTTGGTGATCTTCGTATCTAGCCTTGTTGCGATTCTTCTAAATCGCCCAAGTGGCGGCTGCTACGATGATCTGGTGGCCGTGGGATGCTCTACCCCAAGAGGTCGCTAGATCGTGGAAGCATCCGCCTCCTGGCTCCATCCTAAATGTTTGGCTGAGGATCCTCCATACCCTGTCTGGCAGGTTTCCATGGCAAAAGATATGGTCGATAGTCTCTTTCTGACGATCTGAGCAGCAATTGCATGCGAAAGCCAAGCTAATCCCTATGGTGTTGAGGATATCATCGGTTGGCAGTTTCTTTCTAATGACTCTCCATATGAGGAAAGACCATTTCTTGGGGATGCAGGAGTGCCAGTAATGGTTGATGGACTGCTGCGGCTGCCCCGTACCGTGGACCGTGAGTCTCGCCGACCTCACCGAGAATGCCCCGGAAGCCTCGCGCGTCCATCTTAGTACATCGGCCCCGCGACCGATCTTCAATCCGCTCGCTTGAATGATCTCCACCGTTTCGTTGCCGGCCCATTCGCGAATCATGTCCCAGTTTCAGTCTTCGCTAAAGTTGTTCCACAAGTCTCTGATTCTGCTACTTGTGGAGGACCCCATACGCTGCGTGATCAAGCTATCCCCAATCCATCGCTCTCGAAAAGGATCCTATTTGCCATCCCCCAGTTGAAGCCTCATCTTTGGTTCGGCCAGGTCTCGTCCGTTAAGGATGCGCCGCCAAGCAGCTGATGATCTGCAGTTGGATTTGGCCTCGATTGGATGGTTATGCTTGAAGTACCTGTTCTTCATAAATCTGGTCTATAAATTCTCGTGCGTGCGAAGTTTCCACCACAATTTCATCGAGAAAGCTTTAACGATATGGATGAGTTTAGTAAATCCCAATCCCCCTCATCTGTGGGATGAGCCATGGAATCCCAGCTAGCCCAGTGATGTTTGTTGATGCCATTGCAATGCCCCCAGAAGAAATTACAAACGATCAGCTCGATCTTCGAAAGAACCTTCAGAGGCAGGGAGCACGCTGCCAAAGTGTAGATGGAAATAGAGGTGAGCACGTGATTGATAAGAATAATCTTGCCAGCTGGGGATAAGGTGGCGTTATGCCACCCGGCAAGTTTGTTCCTGATACGAGAGATCAGAGACTCAAATATTTCGACGTTTGATTTGCCGTACACGAGGGGACATCCCAGGTAGTTGAACGGGGGATGGTCAACTGCAAAACCCGTTAAGTGGGCGAATCTCATTGCATGCCTCTTTTGATATTGTGGTGGGTATAGATGACGCTCTTGGCTGGGTTGATCTTCTGACCTGAGCAGGTGGAGTACCTCTGCAGGGTGTATCGGACCACTGCCACCGCTCCTTCGTCCCCGGACGAGAAAATGAGTAAATTATTGGCAAAGACCAGGTGAGTGATTAATAGGCATCCGCTGGATGTGTGGTCGTGCTGTAAGTTCGGAGTGTTGGCCACATTGTTGAGGTTCCTGCTCAGCGCGTCGGCGGCCGCTATGATAAAGACTGTAGATGACAGAGGATCTCCTTGTCTAACCCCCCGACTTGATTTGAAAAATCCCTCGGCTTGGCCATTGATGACCGTGGAGAACCAAGAGTTGCTGATAGATCTCCACACTAAGTTGGTCCAATTCTCGGAGAAGCCGAATGCCCTGAAGGCCCAGATCATAAATTGTCAATCCAGTTCGTAAGCTTTCCATGTCAATTTTGACTGCAATATTACCCCCTCTAGCAGGGAACTTCATGCAGGTGATTAACTCTTGGGCTATCATAATATTGTCCTGGATGTTCCTCCCACGAACAAAGCCGCTCTGCTCTTCAGAGATGATCTTGGGGAGGATCCCTGCCATTCTGATAGCGATAATTTTGGATATGATCTTGTTGGTGAAATTACACAGACTGATGGTTTGAAAGTCGCGAAAGGTCTCCGGGTTATCTTTTTTCGGGATAAGGATAAGCTTGGAGCTTGAAATGGCTTTGGGGTAAGTGGCTCCTTCGAAGAATGCGGTAGTAGCTGCGTCGGTGATAGCTTGATAATATCCCAGCACTTGCGAAAGAAGATGCCGAAAAATCGTCCGGTTCGGGAGCACTATGCTCATTGAGGTCCCAAATCGCCTCTTGCACTTCCTGGACGGTGGGGGTGGCGCTCGAGCTGGGCGTTGTCGGCTTCATTAATGAGAGGAGAATTTGGTCCAGGAAGGCGATATCTTTGTGGACCATTTCTTTGGAGAATAATTTGGAATAGAAGACATAGCAGCCGCTTGGATGCCTTTCTGGTCAGTAATGATGTTCCCGCTCTCGTCCGTGGTATAGTGGATCGCTAGCTTTTGTCTTCGGCGTTGACGCAGCCATGGAAGTATTTCGAGTTTTTATCCCCGTCGCTATCAATTTCAATCTAGCTTTTTGCTTCCAGAAGTCGCTCTCTACTTTTATCCTAAATTTGAGCATGGCCTTGGTTAGGTTCGGGCGGTCCTGGCCACGGTGATGATCCGAAGCGAACTGGCTTCGGTACGGGTGACGTCGTCCTCAGCCACCCGAACGGCTTGAAAAGATGTCCCCAAAGCTAGTTTGCTCCATTTAGATAGGGCTTTCCTGGTCGCCTTGAGCATGTTGCTCAATCGGAAGAGGGGGTTGGGAGAATCCTCGCT
>JANAVB010011847.1:0-83211 GCA_029216955.1 Iris pallida | reverse complement strand
TTCAGCAGATCCATCAACAGTAGAGGATGTCACCCCTATAGTTTAGGCTAGTTAGCTTAGACTTCTATCTTATTTTGATGCCTTGTCTCATTTGGATACATTGATGTATATATTTTGGATCTTGTTATTATTCTGGATGTTTTGTGGAGATGTTATCTTAGACACTTAGACTTCTTCTCGTGTTTATATTTCATTTGGTGATCTTCATAACATATCTTATCTATCTTACCGTACTTCTACCTTAGTTGTGATTGAGCTGTATATTTCTGTATTGTCCTCCGATTGGAGAGTATACACTATACAGGTACCTTATCATGTTAGATGTATGTGACCTAGGACAACGTTCTACCACCGACACTACGCGTAGGCTGGACGTACCCACTTCTCGTGCCTCTACACTGGGTACAGGTCATGACACATTTTTAGTGGTGGCTCATGCAGGTCCAGTTTATGTAGTGGTATTCGAACTTGAGTATCACTACAGCATGCAGTAGGATAGGATGTAGTTTTGAAGGTACTCAATCACACCTAGGAAAATTTGCATCTAATTCTCAGTAATAACTGTCCTCCTTCGATTATATAGCTTTATTCTCAGTAATTGATTTCTTGTTGATCTGTCTCTAGGATGGTGCATACACGATCCTATCGCTCCGGCCAGAGGGATACTACTAAGAGGTCTGCCACCTCTCGTTCGGCACAGCCCGGTCAGGCAGTTCCTGTGGTACCTTCTCATGTCGGAGCTTCTGTCACGCCCCTCTCGAATAATCGGGTACGGATCGATACATGCTCGGCCTACACTGTCGTTGACAGCGGTAGTGAGCCGTCTAGTCATCAATAATAAGAGTATCTTATCACAGCATCTAATCACGAATCTATACTAACCATCACACAGCAATCCACTATACAATTATTACAACTTATACATGAATATTCGGGTACAAAGCCGGTAAAAGATAAATGATACAACAACAATATATAATCAAATACACTCAATCAATCTCCTATACATGAAACTAATATCTCAATGTCAAGTGATCTCCAATGCCAGCCATGATAATCTAAGGATCCATCTCACCTGTAATCAACGATCCAGTCAGGAAAGGAGTAAAGAACAATGTAACTCAATAAAACTCACCATGAAGATCAATGGAATGGTATATCAAAATATAACTGAAAGATAGGAAAGATGAGCAATAAGCATACACTAGCTACGTGTATATGTGCAATTGGACGTTATCAACATGTGGGAACTAATATGTAATCAGGCATATAAAATATGCTATCAGGCAATCAATAATCAGGCATGTCTGACGACAATGCTATCAGTCACGCAATAATCAGGCATGTCTGACGACAATGCTATCAGTCACGCACGAAATGGACATCAGGTATACGGAGTATGCTATCAGGCAATATTTGTCCAATATTAGTCAATCACATGTTTCTAGAATGTCCCCCCCCGATACGAGAAGTAATGCGATCAATAAATTAAGAACAAGTGAAACATGACACGATGATAATGTGTATGTGTTATGTATGCAATGATGGTAACACTGAGTACATGTACTTGCCTTGATTCCGGGATTTTTGTCCAAGTCTTCTAATCACCTAAAATAAAGAAATGATATTTAGGCAATAATATAAAGAATTCTTGACCCAGTTATAATGACTATTCTATTGACTAATCTTCTACTAATTTGCTTCTTAATCCTAATGAAAAAAACCTCATTCTAGCAAAATGACCAGGCCAGAATTCCAACTCATATACCCAAACTTGATACAATGATCCTGGTATAAATCATAACCTAAGATGGCCCAAAACCAAGTTAAATTCTTAATTAACTGATCATGCAAATCCTACTAAGCTCAATACTAAATAACTGAACCTATTACTCATGAAAATTTATAAGGTTCCAAGTTTAGAGTCCAGCTATTACTCAAAGTGTCATTCTATTACCAATAGTTTTGGACATTCAAGAATCTATCCCTAAAATACTAACGGCTAGTCTATAGTGCCTATACATCTGCTAGAAATTGCAAGGAAGATATCAATCCTACTTAGCCTCCAACTCAGAACCGATCCTTGCAAGATACTGATACCATCCCTTAACTAATGTCAGTATCCATCAAGACTCGTGTCCGTAGTGTCTTCCTGGACACGGAATCATGTCCACACAACAAAACCAAAATTCGACAAGGAGATACATCCTATACCTGAGTTTGAGAATGGTCATGGCTGTCTCCTCGATGTCCGATACACGAACCTTCGTGTCCAAAATTCGGATGCAAAACTGGTTGAGGCATAAGATCGAACATGTGATGAGCATAAGAAGAAAACAACATTAGAAGTTTAGTTTGAATATGTTCTCGACTCCAAAATTGGAGAAATTCATAAGAATAATCAAGAACTCACCCAATATTCAAATCAAAATCAAGTCAAGACATTCTCCGATCAAAATCAAACAATCGATCAATAATTCAAGAACAAGAACGATTCATAAAATTGATCAAGAACTGGAAAAAACTTAATTCGAATATATTTGATCAATTCAAGAGAATTCAAATTTGAATCAAGGATCGATCAGATCCATCGCAGTCCAGAAATCAATAGGCCTCGCCCGATCGATGGATCGATGGTTATCTCTATGAATCAATAGAGGAAGGAATTCAAAAGAACTTACTGAAGGAGTATCGAACGTAGCCGCTACACTTGGCGTCAATGTCACTGTCGAGTGTTGCTCACGGCTCCACACGCCTTGGCCAAAAACTCGCTGCTACACCGCTGTTGATGAACATCACCGTAGCCTTCGAGGTCGCCATGGCCGGCTGCTTGGTACAGAGGAAGGAAAGAAGAGTGTGGATTTCAGCAGGGCTTCGCCAGGCTAGAAGTGGTGAGGGAGGAGGTTCGGCCTCTTATTTATAGGCTGCGGCGACTACGGGCAGGAGGTTGTGCGGGCAGCGGCGACGTGGTTAGGCGGGCAGCGGCCGGTGGTGGAGACGGTTACAAGTTGGTTAGAAACGGTTAGAGAATGGTTAGAATGAAGGGGACTCCTCTGCACGGTGCTGCAAAGCCTAAGTCGTCGTCGTCCTCCGCAGAGCAGAGTGGAGGGAAAATTGTAAGAATGAATGAATAGAAGGGGATTTTGCTTATAACGGCTATTATTAGGGTTAGCAGGTTTATGGGTTATAGGGTTACGGTTATCGGGTTAAAGTACGGACCTGCGCCCCAATTGGCTAATAGGCCGGGCTCCAATAAACCGGGCTGGCCCATTGGATTGGGGGCTGATTTGAGAATAATGAGAGGATGGGTTGGGTGTTTAAGTGACTAAAATAATTTGGTGAATGGAAGGATGGGCTGGCCATTGCAAATGGGATGAGAATGATTAAATAAAATCTTAAGTAAATTACAGGAAAACTCAATCTAGAAAAGTGGAGTTACAAATCTTCCCTTCTTGAAAAATTTCGTCCTCGAAATTTCAGATGGCACGATTAAGAGCAATACAAGTTTAAAATTGGCATGATTTAAGGTGATACAAGTGATAGTTAGAAATCATGATCAAAGGATAATAGTCTAAAGTATCCGACAATCATACATATCTGGAATCACTTCCCTACAGTTCTTGCCCCGCCAGTATGCATCTGGCTGCAATGAACCTTCGGTTCCGTGGTTCTGATAGTGATAGATTACCAAAATATTCTCTCAACTTTATCTGATATTATCACAAGATATTGAATTTAGGACTTAGTCTCAGTAATACCCGAAGCCTATAAATACCTGTAATTACTTCAACTTAGAGTCCCTACCTCGCCAGTGTGCAGCTGGCTGCAACGAACTTTCAGTTTTCATAATCTAGGTAATGACTGCAGTGCACATCTGCCACGTCATAGTAGGTCGTGGAATATTATCTCAACTTTATCCAGAAAAATTTCTAAGGAGTTTTATGGAGAATCAAAATTGAATTTTTAACAGTCAAGTCATGATAGGATGTGAACAAGTAGTTTTATTAGGTAATAAGGGACGACAAGGATCAACAATATTAAGATACAAAGACTTTAGAAACAAGTCTTGAATATGTAACAACAAGGAATGTCTAGATGCTAGAAAGAATCACAAAGGAAATGATGACCCACGGTCTGCTCCAGCTATGCGAGAATGTCTTCGATCTCTAGTCCTTGTCAGGGATCGTAATAGCCTCTGCTCCCTCCTCTGCCATACAGTAGACTCGTCCCTCTAGCTGTAGAAGTCCCGAAGGTCCAGCTGTTGTACGAGCAATGGTGCACTCCCTAGCCTGATGATCAGCTGCACCACAGATAAGGCACTGTCCAAGTCTCTTTCTACACACCTGCCAGGTATGGCCTACTTTTTGACAAAATTCATAAGGCTGCTGAACTGGTCGTTGCTGCTGCTGTGGGGCCCTCTGAGGAGGCTGGGATGTGAAGGTCTTCGTCTGCGGGTTATTGGGACGTTTGGGTGGTCCCGAGTGCCTATCTCCTTTACTGGTGTCACGATCTCTCTTGGGTCGGAGACTCAGATCAATCTCTAATCTCTGAGCAACGGCAACCATCCCAGCATAAGTAGTCGCTCCATAAGACGTGACTAAGTAACGAAGCTCATGGCTCAAACCCTGTCTGAATCTCGTGGCTCTTACAACTGGATCTCTAGCTCTACCCTCTGCAAACCGACTAAGTCGCCCGAACTCTGTCGCGTACTCATCAAACGAGCGGGTTCCCTGCTCAAGAGTCTGAAACTGGCACTCCAAAGCCTCTCTAGCTACCGCTGGGAAAAACTTCTCTTTGAAGATTTCCACAAACTTCTCCCAAGTCAATCCAGGTACTGCGAGCTGTGGCTCGCTCCTAAACCAGGTAAGTGCCAGATCATGCATCTGTACGCCGGCTGCCTCCACCTTGAGATCCTCCGAAAGCCTAGATAGTCGCATCACCCTCTCTATATCCTCTAGCCACTCATCGGCGTAGAGTATACCCTCGGTCCCAAGGAACTCTCTAGGTGCCATCCTTTTGAAATCCAGGATGGAACCCTCTCTCTGATGGTGGGTAGGAGTAGTCTGAGTATAAGTAGGAGAAGCATGAGTATGGATCGGAGGCAGAATAAAGAAATAGGCTCAGGAACAAAAGTGGTGGTAGTAGGCTGTACAGGAGCCTGTGTGGGTGGTAGAGGTAGAATATGAGATGGATGTGGAGCGTATAGCGGATGTGGGTGGTATATAGGGTCGGTATGGTAGTCGATGGCGGTGGAATATGAGATGGATGTGGAGCGGTAGTAGTGGTCTGGGGAAATAGGGGTGGCGGTGGTTGGAGTGGGCTAACTAGTCTCTCAATACCCTCCCGTAATATAGTGGTCTGCTCCCTCTGAGCATCCAACAAACTCTGGGTCTGGACTCTCTGGGCCTCCAATAGACCATGGACTAACTCATGCATCTGGGTGCCCCTCATAGAACTAATGGAATGTCGTGAAGAAGCTCTCGTGACGGGTGGTACGTGGGTACCGGAGCGCTTTGGGTCTACCATAGGTAGGGCAGATGATCCTCTCTCGAAATAGGCTACACTCGGAGTACGGCCTCGCGGATGAGGTTCTTTCCTTCCTTTGGCCATCTCTGGAATTGTAGGAGAACCATCAGTGACTCGTAGGTGTACTGTGTGTGTTAACATGATATAAAAGATAGAAAATAAGCAAAATGATATCGGTCCTATGCTGTGATGAGTTTCCTATTTCTGTAGGCTTCCAATGGCACTCTAATCATAAGTACCATTAGATAGAGACCTGCATGGGCCACCACTAAAACATGTCACACCCTGCTCCCGAATAATCGGATATGGGTCGATATATGCCCCCTATAATGTCATTGACAGCGATAGTGAGCTGTCTAGTCATCAATAACAAGAGTATCTCATCACAGCATCTAATCACGGAATCTATACTAACCATCACAGCAATCCACTATACAATTATTACAACTTATACATGAATATCTGGGTACAAAGCCGGTAAAAGAAAAATAATACAACAATAATATATAATAAAATACACTCAATCAATCTCCTATACATGAAACTAATATCTCAATGTCAAGTGATCATCAATGCCAGCCATGATAATCTAAGGATCCATTTCACCTGTAATCAACAATCCAGTCAGAAAAGGACCAAAGTACAATATAACTCAATAAAACTTACCATGAAGATCAATGGAACGGTATATCAAAATATAACTGAAAGACAGGAAACAAGATGAGCAATAAGCATACACTAGCTACGTGTATATGTGCAATTGGATGTTATCAACATGTGGGGACTAATATGTAATCAGGCATATAAAATATGCTATCAGTCAATCAATAATCAGGCATGTCTGACGATAATGCTATCAGTCATGTAATAATCAGGCATGTCTGACGACAATACTATCAGTCACGCACGAAATGGACATCAGGCATACGGAGTATGCTATCAGGCAATATTTGTCCAATATTAGTCAATCACATGTTTCTAGAACGTCCCCCACACGACACGAATAATACGATCAATAAAATAGAACAAGTGAAACAATAACATAATGATAATGTGTATGTGCTATGTATGCAATGATGGTAATACTGAGTACATGTACTTGCCTTGATTCCGAGGTTTTTGTCCAAGTCTTTTAATCACCTAAAATAAAGAAATGATATTTAGGCAATAATATAAATAATTCTTAACCCAGTTATAATGACTATTCTATTGACTAATCTTCTACTAATTTGCTACTTAAACCTAATAAAAAAACCTCATTCTAGCAAAATGACCAGGCCAGAATTCCAACTCATATACCCAAAACTTGATACAATGATCCTAGTATAAATCATAACCTAAGATTGCCCAAAACCAAGTTAAACTCTTAATTAACTGATCATGCAAATCCTACTAAGCTCAATACTACATAACTGAACCTATTACTCATGAAAATTTATAAGGTTCCAAGTTTAGAGTCCAACCAATACTCAAAGTGTCATTCTATTACTAATAGTTCTGGACATTCAAGAATCTATCCCTAAAACACCAACGGCTAGTCTACAGTGCCTATACATCTGCTAGAAATTACAAGGGAGATTTCAATCCTGCTTAGCCTCCAACTCAGAACCGATCCTTGCATAATACTGATACCATCCCTTAACTACTGTCAGTGTCCATCAAGACTCGTGTCCGCGGTATCTTCCTGGACACGGAATCTGTCCACACAACAAACCAAAATTCGACAAGGAGATACAGCCTATACCTGAGTCTGAGAATGGTCATGGCTGTGTCCTCGATGTCCGATACACAAACCTTCGTGTCCAAAATTCGGATATAAAACTGGTTGAGGCATAAGATCGAACATGTGATGAGCATAAGAAGAAAACAACATTGGGAGTTTAGTTTGAATATGTTCTCGACTCCAAAATTGGAGAAATTTAAGAATAATCAAGAACTCACCCAATATTCAAATCAAAATCAAGTCCAGACATTCTCCGATCAAAATCAAACAATCGATCAATAATTCAAGAACAATAACGATTCATAAAATTGATCCAGAACTGGACAAAACTTAATTCGAATATATTTGATCAATTCAAGAGAATTCAAATTTGAATCAAGGATCGATCAGATCCATCGCAGTCCAGAAATCAATAGGCCTCGCCCGATCGATGGATCGATGGTTATCTCCATGAATCAATAGAGGAAGGAATTCAAAAGAACTTACTGAAGGAATCGAACGAAGCCGCTACACTAGGCGTCAACGTCACTGCCAAGTGTTGCTCACGGCGGCTCCACACGCCATGGCCAGAAACTCGCTGCTACACCGCTGTTGATGAACGTCGCCGTCGTTTTCGAGGTTGCCATGGCCGGCTGCTTGGTGCAGAGGAAGGAAAGGAGAGTATGGATTTCAGCAGGGCTTTGCCAGGCTAGAAGTGGTGAGGAAGGAGGAGGTTCGACCTCTTATTTATAGGCTGCGGCGACTACGGGCAGGCGGTTGCACGGGCAGGAGGGCAGCGGCGAGGCGGTTAGGCGGGCAGCGGTCGATGGTGGAGACGGTTAGGAATTTGTTAGAAATGGTTAGGGAACGGTTAGAATGAAGGGGACTCCTCCACGCAGCGCTACAAAGCCTAAGTCATCGTCGTCCCCAGCAGAGCAGAGTGGAGGGAAAGAATTTGTAAGAATGATGAATAGAAGGGGATTTTGCTTATAACGGCTATTAGGGATTAGGGTTAGCAGGTTTGTGGGTTATAAGGTTACGGTTATCGGGTTGAAGTGTGGACCCGCGCCCCAATTGGCTAATAGGTCGGGCTCCAATAAAATGGGCTGGCCCATTGGGTTGGGGGCTGATTTGAGAATAATGAGAGGATGGGTTGGGTGTTTAAGTGACTAAAATAATTTGGAGAATGGGCGGATGGGCTGGCCATTGCAAATGGGATGAGAATGATTAAATAAAATCTTAAGTAAATTACAGGAGAAAACTCAATCTAGAAAAGTGGAGTTACAGCTTCTGCCACATTCGGGGGTGCACCTCCGTCGGTACAGAGACCTTCCCCGTCATTCTTGATTTCTTCCAGCAGCAGCCGCCTTCGGGATCGGTTGAGGCAGCACAGTTGTTTGCCTTCTTTCACAGGATAGTGGAGGCCCAACAGCAGCAGTCCACACATTTTCAGCAGGGCATAGAAAATGCCCATCAGCTTGCCCTGATGACGGTGGAGAGAGTCATTACGCATCCCAAGCAGGCCGGATACAACAGTATCAGTCGAGGACACCAATGATCCAGGAGTTCCAGAAGATGCGTCCGTGGGCCTTCCGCGGCACAGAAGAGATTCTGTATGCGAATGACTGGATAGAGCACATCGAAAAGATCTTCCGGCTGACGGAGATTCCAGCATGACTGCAGATTGAGGCAGCAGGTAGTTAGATGCAGGACCTAGCCCGCACATGGTACCAGACGAACCCGAGGGTCGATACAGCAGGACAAACTTGGGCAGCCTTCAAGAAGCTGTTCAAGAAGAAGTTTTTCCCAGACACAGCTCTTGGCGCCCTGGAGTTGCAGTTTGAGAGCTTAATTCAGGGCAGTCAGACTGTCGAGGAGTACGCTAGGGAGTTCTACCATCTGGGAAGATTTGTTGAGGGACTCAGTGAGACAACAAAGGCCCGAAGATTCTGGAAGGGGTTAGTCAAGGACGTCAATTCCTTGACAAAGAGTGACCGGAGTGCCACTTTTGAAGAGATTCTGGTGGGTGCCCTAGTAGCAGAGGATGATCTTAAGCTGAAGCTCAAGAGGGGATAAGACGCTCATGGAGCCAGCAGCAGTGGAGGCCAGACCAAGAGGTCTCACATACAGATTCAGCAGGAGCAGCAGCAGAGGCCTGTTCAGCAGCAGTTTCAGGGCCAGGGACATACACTTTACCAACAGGTACCCAGAGCAGCCCATTAGTTGTACTTTCTGCAAGAAGCCGCATCATGGATGGTATGACTGCAGAAAAAGACTAGGCAGGTGTTTACATTGTGGTTCAGTGAAGCATCAGTGTAGGAAGTGTCCCAAGAACCAGACACTATTGACTTAGGCAGCAGCAGGATCTAGGGCTCTGATAGGGTAGCAGAGGAGACCACCATTGTAGACTCAACAGCGGAGGTTTGTCCAGCATAAGCAGCAGTCCAGAGGAGGAGGCCAGCAGGGGCGAGCTTTTGCCATGATAGTTGATGATGCACAGGGAGTAGGAGGGATACTTGCAGGTTCTGTTCTTCTCGATTCCATTCCCACTTTTGTATTATAATAACTATCTTGAAATTCAATTCCGACAGTTTTGTCTACCTCCTTGTTCGTCGATAAATTTGATTCTTAGTATTCTGTAATGATTTGATTTTGATTTTTTCTAATATAAGTCGCATGGGCTAGGTCGCCTTAGTTATGGAATCTAGAATCTTCTACAGTCATATTAGTTATGCATAGTGAGGACATATAGTCTAATTTTGGACGTATTTCTCGGGTGTGGGAATTTAAGGTTTTCGCGACCAAGCATGCAATAATGCAAAATTTTAAATACCATGGTTCTAGAGGTATGTACCTTAGTTGGGGACTCTATGATTATCGTAGCATTGCTTACTAGTATGACGAAGATTTTGAGTCTCATGATTTTGGACAGACGTATATGATTATAGAATTGTATGATTAGAGACTTTGATTGATTGGGGATTTGACCTAGAAAGAGTACGGCCATCTTAATTTCGAGGACAAAATTCTTCTAAGGAGGGTAGACTTGTAACACCCACTTTTCTAAATAAGGGTAATTTTGAACTTTTATAATTTTAGTCTTTTAATAATGAGATTTAAATCATGTTATAATTTTTGGTAATTTTAATTCTTTTAAAACTATTTTAATTGGTGATTTGTAATTTTGGTGTTTTGCTATTGAGACCCTAGATACTACTTGACCTATAGACTAACCATGACCATGGGGACCTAACCATGTGATTGGGATGATTTATTTCTATTTTGGCGTAAGGGTATTTTTGTCGTTTCACAATTTGTGCATTTTTCCTTTTAATATAATTGTTGTATTTATTAATAGGGTAGCTTATTCATTAGTTATGGTGGACCCCATTTAATGTGAGTTGACCAAATTGTTGATTAATTAGACTCTAGTCATGACCAAGTTGACCACAAGCCTTAATTTGATCCAAACCACTTAGCCCACTTAAGGACCTAATTAATACTAAGTGCCATGATGAGTTTAGGGCTAAGCAAGACCCTATATAAACCCCCACAAGCCTTCAATAGCAGCCACCACAAAACCTAAGGTTTCCATCTTCTCTCCATTCCATCTCTCCCAAATTTTCTCCTCCTTCTTCCCTTTGTGGTGCAAAAGCTTGAGGGAGCTCAAGAAGGATTGGTGGGCTCTAGCAAGGTTTTGGGAGCTCCTTCTTCAACCATCTTTCCTAAATTCGTGGAGCTTGGTGTAGGCTCCATTCTACATAGGTATAACCCTCTTATTTCCATTTTCATGGTAAAATATCATGCATTCATATAGGAGACCCCTCCCATGACTAATAGGAAGTATATTGATGACCTAATGAGTACTATAGTGATGGTTATTTAGAGTTTTTTGTCCATTTGAGTAGGGCTACGAAATTTGACCCCAAGGTATTTGACAAAATGTCACAAAGACCATTTTAGTACTAATTTCTCAGTTTGTATACATATATAGCTTGGGTTGCTCACATTAGGAATAGCATGTAATTTCTCAGTTTGTATACATATATAGCTTGGGTTGCTCACATTAGGAATAGCATGTGTGATATCTATATTTTTTTGCATATATATATATATTATATATATATATATATATATAAATATATATATATATATATATATATATATATATATATATATGTGTGTGTGTGTGTGTGTGTGTGTGTGTGTGTGGTGTGTGTGTGTGTGTGTGTGTGTTTGTTTGTTTATATCTTGGTGAATTGTTATGAATATATATGATGAGGTGTCCTAATGTGCTATAAGTAAATGGAAATTGAGTCTTTGGTGTGGGTCACATTGAGACAGCAAGACAGTTTGGAGGCCTCATGTGGGAAAAATATGGGTACTGTAGCAGTTTGGTTTATATAATATATATATATATATATATATATATTTTTATATATATATATATATTTTTTTTTATATATATACATATACATATACATATATATATATATATAATATATATATATATATATATATATATATATATATATATATATCTATATATATTCAATTTGGTGTGGACATCGAGTATCAGTTGAGGAAATCGACTGTACCAGTCTGGGCTTGAGAGAGGGGGAGTCCATAGAGATACAAGTCAATGTATATTGGTGTGTGAATTGATGTATTAGTTAGATAGATAAATTGTATAGGGACATTCGTATTTGAAGGAGGGGTATGTGAATGTTAGGTGGCAACAGGTACTGAAGAGATAGGAAGAGAAGAGTGAGGTTTCAGTCACGTGTGTCCTTGTGTTAGAGAGAAGTCACTAAGGAGCCTGATGGATATGTATATTTATTAGATAGTTAAATGGTTGTATGGATAGAGGTAGACATATAGTTAGATAGACAACAATATAGGTGGATAATTATGTAGATAGGGAGCTAGATAGATGGTGGATAGATGGACTAATAGAAAGAGGGAGAAGTAGACAACAACAGTAGCAAGAAATACTTACTGTTTGAAACAGCAACAATCCAAGCAGCAGCATCAGTAGCCTTGCATTGTTGTTGCACTTGCAACAGTAGGCAGTTGCTGCCTTGAAGCAGCAAGTTGCTTCTATACAGGGCCATGATGGACCAATTAGTTGGCAGGATAAAAGGAAAGGCATACAGTAGAGTGGGGATCATCAACAACAGTAGCTTGGTCAGGGTTCAGTGGTAAGTGTCATCAGAGCACTTGGTGCACTCGAAAGAGAGGGGCTTTTGTATCTGCCTATAGGCACAACAGTTGGGTATTAGGCAATCAGTAGGCTAACTACAAGTTTAGGATGGTAGGATAACTCAAGTGCAGTAAATATGAAGGGATTTACCCCCAAGTTGGACTGAAATAATATGAAGGGGTGAACCTTGAATTGGTTTGGACAATAAGTGCTTGAAGTTGCAATACTTGGACTTAAGCAGATACAATGGGTAGTTGGATTTGTTAGTCATTTAGATAGATGGTTAGAGGAAGTAGGATATGTTGGGTGCACCTAATGTGTAGGTAAAATCTAAGTTAGGAGGATAGTTACCTTCATGAGTTTTGGGGTGTGTTAGAGAGGACAAAGAGGTGGAGGGCAAGTATTAGACATGTAAATGCATCGAAGATGGGTAATTGTCTTGAATTCCATGTTTAAGTTGATGTATGATAATATTTACTAAAGAGTGGGTTTGAAACCATGACTTGGTAGGGGCTCATGAGGCGTAGCCCTGTAGGGTTTTTATTCCATTGGAGTAGGGGCTTAGCGACTCGAACTCGGACTCGGACTCGGACGCGGGCTCATGAGGCATAATGTGGCATTTTATTGGCGCACTTTGCAAGCATCGTCGCTAAGCACATAGTGCGCTTAAGTTGCGCTCGTTGCGCAAGCCATTTGTACATCAGTTTGTACGCTAGTTGGCACGAACAGATGGCATGCCTATTGGCGCGGCCTAATTCTTATAAAGAATATGATGAAACTCTAACTTATTTTTTTCCATTTTAGTATGGTGAAAAAACACAAAAAAATGTACCCAATACTTTCTTCTATAGCATGCGATATACTTATGGCCTCTGTATCCATGGTAGCATCGAAATCTTGTTTTAGTATAGGATCAAGGATACTGAGGAAGAATATGAGCGGGATGCTGTTGGATATTTTGGAAGCTTGCGTCTGCATTCAAGATTGGGGTTCCTACGGAAGAACGAACCCAAAACTCAAAAGATGAAAGTGTCGACATTAGTGAGCTAGACTTTTAGTCTTTTACCCTGGAGGAAACAACTGAAGGAGGAGCTGAGCAATAGAGACAGACGACGGACGACAAAAAATACTTGTACATTTTTACAATTTATTTAGAAATAAAATATCAATTTATAACTTTTACATTTTATTACAAATTTAATATAAGAAAATACTTGTACTATTGTACATTAAATTATTTTGATATTTATAAAAACAATTTACGTATTTTTTTATGTAATAAAACTTGTAATGTTGTACATTAACTTTTAGTTTTTAATTTTTTTCCCTTCAATTTTAATACTTTTTTAGGCCTTTTTTCCAATTTTTCTAAATTTTTATTTCAAAAAATGGGCCGGCCAGTTCAACCCTGAACTAGCCCGGCCCAAGCCCGGTTCAGCTTGGCCCGCTGTAAACTGGGCCGTCGGTCCGAGCTGGGTTCGGGGTTCACTGACCGGGCTGGCCCGGACCGGCCCGTCTCTTAAACCAGGCTGAGCCCGACCCAGCCCAGGCCCGATCAAACTCGGTCAAAATCGGGTCCTGGTCGGCCCAGCCCGCCCAATTAACACCATGATTTTATTGTGACTAGAAGTCGCACACGAACGTGTGCACATGTATGTCTTTTTTTCCTTACTTTTTAATAATATACTTGAATGACAAATTTATTTAAAATAGTATAATATATTTTTAACTAAATTTTATTTTGAGATGGTGAATATTTATTGTAGTTTGAATTATATATTTATTAGTCGTTAGAAATAATGTTAGTGGAGAGGTTGTAATTTATATATTTTATTCCTAGTTAATTTAATCATACTTTGTCATATATATACCAATGATCCCTACCCTAGTGGTAGTGGTGAGGCATGCGGCCTAAGTGGCCAAGAGATCGATTCCCGGTGGGAGCGTTCGACACAATTACCTATTACAAATATATATTATATATATATATAATATTATATAATATATATATATTATATATTTTTATGTCCATTTTTTTGGGCCCCCAGCACCGGACCGTGGCCGTCCCCGACCACCCAGCTGTTAGAGTGGGTGGGGTTCCCAACCTATGTGGAGAAGATCCCGGAATGCGACGAGCGCCGTTCGATGTCGAAGAAGCTCGGGAAGTAGGCAACGAGGAGTTGCTACTGCTACTGCTAACAAAGGAGGAGTTTCTGGACTAGGGCCACCGAGTTCGGGCCGAACTCGTCCCAGGCCGAGTTCTGGCCGAACTCGGTCTGGCTGTTCTAGAATCATTCTGACAGCCCAACACAGAGTTCTGCCCGAACTCTGTGTCGTCGGGCTGGGCAAAATCTGGGGTGATTTTTCACCATTGGATCTAATCAGACGGTCCAGGTTGTTGCGGGATTAGGAGTTATGTTGGGATTTCCAAACCCTAATCATTGTAACATAATTATAGCACACAATCGACAAGAGAGAGGAAGGAGGCAAGAGTGTCATTACAACTTTGGGAGAGAAGACGGAGGATTGAAGGTCGTTTTCGAAGGAGATCGCATTCGGGTAATCTCTACTCATCGTTCTCGCTCTTCGTAGCCTTGTAATCATTGTTCTTGCTTCTAACTGTTGTAGGGATCCGATTTGGATAGGGAGGAGTTTGTAGAGGGTGTAATTCTTCTATTCCATTAGTGGAGGCTTTTCAGGATTGGACTTCGATCGTCCCGTGGTTTTTCCTGCAAGGGTTTTCCACGTCAAAAATTCTCTGTGTCTGCGTGGATTGTTTTGTGTGGTTGTTTTTTGTACGTTGTATTGCTCGGTCCTCTCGTCGGTACTCTCCAGTTTGGGGAAAGGTTTCCGCGCTTCTTTTCCAACAGAGTGGTATCAAAACCAGGTTCTGGAATTCAGAAGGGTGTCAGGTTGACAGAAACTAGATAGGAGAGATGGAAGCGAAGCCGGTGCGCATGGTGAATCTGAACGGCACCAACTATCACTATTGGTGGAGGAAGATAAAAGATTTGCTGTTTGTCAAGAAGCTGTATCTGCCCGTATTTGCATCTGAGAAACCAGTGATAACTGAGGATGACTAGAAATTCGAGCATATACAGGTGTGCGGATACATCAGGCAGTTCGTTGACGAGAACGTGTACAACCATGTTGCCAATATTGAGTACGCGAAGACGTTATGGGATAAGCTGGAATCTCTGAACGCGAAGAAGATCGGGGTAAACAAGTTGTTCCTGATCCGGACGATGATGGGTCTGCGGTACAAAGATGGGGCATCTATTACGGATCACTTGAGTAATTTTCAGGGCATGGTTGACCAGCTGTCTTCAATGGGAGTCAAGTTCGACGACGAAGTTCAGGGACTATGGCTGCTGTGTACATTGCCAGACTCGTGGGAGACCGTACGAGTATCTATGATCGCTTCTGCTCCCGAGGGCATGGTCAGTCTGGAGTTTGCCAAGAGCGGGGTGCTGAATGAAGAGACGGAGACGTTCTCAGGGCACTTCATCTACATCCCATCACTCAGAGGCTTTGGTTTCAAAGAGCCGCTGAAAGGGCAAAAACAGGGGTCCAGGTGGTGGCAGAGACAAGAGCAGGGGGAAGTCCAAGGGTCGTTACGAGGACTCAGAGTGTTACCATTGTGGTCAGAAGGGCCACATCAAGCGGAACTATTTCGCTTGGAAGAGAGAAGAAGGCGACAAGGGAAAACAAGAAGAGAACACTACAGCGGTGGCCTCGATGCATGGAGGCGATGTGATCATCGTAGGTGATGAGGTTATCACAAACCTCGCCTGGGATGACAATTCTTGGCTGGTGGACTCAGGGGCTTCAGCACATGTATCTCACAAGAGGGCACTATTTGCCACTTACACAACAGGCGACTGTGGAGTGTTGAAGATGGGCAATGGAGATGTGTCGAAGGCGGTTGCCATTGGAGATGTACATTTGAGAACGAAGACGGGTGCGATTCTTGTTCTCAAAGATGTTCGTCATGTCCCTGATATCCGTTTCAACCTGGTGTCAGTTAAAAGGTTGGATGATGAGGGATTCTTCGGTCTCTTCGGGAATAGTCAGTAGAAGCTTTCCAGGGGTTCGATGGTGATTGCCAGAGGAAGCAAGAAGTCTGGTCTCTACTAGATGGAGGAAAGCGCACAGGAGGCACAGGATGAACGCAGTCAGTGATGCATCTACCGAGTGTGGCACAGGCGGCTCGGCCATATCAGCGAGAAGGGGATGAGCTACTTGGTGAATAGGAAGGTGATTCCAGGCTCAAGTCTACAAAGTTGGAGAAGTGCACGCACTGCTTAGCTGGGAAGCAAAAGGATGTCTTTCCAAAGTCACCCAAGTTCAAGGAAGCCGGCATTGCTCGAGTTGATTCACTCGGATGTCTGCGGTCCTATGAAGGTAAAATCTATTGGTGCATCTTACTTTGTAACTTTTATTGATGACTGTTCCAGGAAGGTTTGGGTCTATGCCTTAAAGGCCAAGGATCAGGTGCTGCCTACTTTCAAAGAGTTTCAGGTCTCTGTTGAAAGAGAGACGGCAAGAAGTTATTGTGTGTTCGGTCCGACAATGGCAGCGATACATTGGTCCCTTTGATGCGTATTACAGAGAGCAAGGGATACGACACCTGAAGACTCCGCCCAAGACACCTCAGCTCAATGGTGTAGCGGAGCGCATGAACAGGACACTGATGGGAGGGTGCGGTGTTTGCTGTCAGAAGCAAACTTGCCGGGCAGTTATTGGGGTGAGGCTCTTCTCACAGCTGCTTATGTTATTAATTTGTCTCCTAGTGCTCCTTTGCAGGATAATGTGCCTGACAAAGTATGGTATGGCAAAGAGCCGTCATACAATCACCTGCGAGTGTTTGGCTGTAGGCTTTCGTACATGTACCGAAGGACGAGAGGACCAAACTTGAGTCAAAGACGAGGCGATGCGTCTTTGTCGGCTACGGTCGGGATGAGTTTGGCTATAGACTCTACGACCCGTAGGAAAAAAGCTCTACAGAAGCAGGGACATGGTGTTCGTCGAGGATCAGACTATGACCAACACTCAGGATTCCGAGACGCCTTCTGAGGCTGAGAAATTGCCTGAGTTAGAGTCATTTCGCTTCGAGCAGTTTCCAGAAGACATCACAGAGGATCCAGTTATGGGGGAGCCAGTACATGGAGTAGCTCCCAACCTTGATCATCAGCCTGCTGATGGTGGTCAGGGTGTCCCTCAGGAGGGAGCATGCCGGAGAGGCAGTTTTGAAAGGGAGGAGGCTGTTGGTATACACCAGCACCAGTGGCTCCACTGAGAAGGAGCGACAGAGATCGTCGACCATCTACGAGATACTCACCGGATGAGTATGTGCTATTGACTGACGGGGGAGAGCCCGAAAGCTTTACAGAGGCTATGGAAGACGAACACAGGCAGGAGTGGATGGAGGGCATACAGGAGAGATGAGTTCCTTGCACACTAATTCCACTTATGAGCTGGTGCGGTTACCAAAGGGCAAGAAGGCTTTGAAAATCGATGGGTGTTTAGAGTGAAGCAGACGGATGATGCTACTCACCCTCGATACAAAGCGAGGCTGGTAGTTAAAGGCTACGGTCAGCGAAAAGGCGTGGATTATGATGAGATCTTTTTGCCTGTCGTCAAGCATTCGTCTATTCGGGTGGTGTTAGCATTAGCAGCCAGTCTCGACTTGGAGGTCGAGTAGATGGATGTGAAGACAGCATTCCTCCACGGTGATCTTGAGGAGGAGTTGTACATGGAGCAGCCAGAGGGATTCTGTGAGAAGGGCAAGTCACAATTGGTCTGTCGTTGAGGAAGCTTGTATGGTCTGAAGCAGGCTCCGAGGCAGTGGTACAGAAAGTTCGAGTCGTTTATGGGGGAGCATGGTTATGTACGGACGACGTCGGATCACTGTGTATTTATGAGGTATTTTGTCGATGGTGATTTCATTATTTTATTGCTCTATGTAGATGACATGCTATTAGTGGGTCAGAATGCCACTAGGATAGCGGAGCTGAAGCGCCAACTGGGCACGGCCTTCTCTATAAGAATTTGGGCACATCGAAGACTATTCTTGGGATGGAGATCAGCCGAGAGAGAGAGTCCAAGCTGCTACATTTTCCCAAAAGAAGTACATTCATCGGGTACTTCAGCATTTCAGTATGGACGGGTCGAAGAAAGTGATTGCCCCTTGCGGCTCACTTTAAGCTCATTGAGGAGCAATGTCCATCTACCGAGGACGAAAATGAAGATATGGAGCGGTTCCATATGCCTCAGCTGTGGGAAGCCTTATGTATGCCATGGTGTGTACGAGGCTAGATATTGCTCATGCAGTTGGTACGGTTAGCAGGTATCTTTCAAATCCTGGAAGGGTCATTGGGGGACGGTCAAGTGGATTCTACGATATCTTCAGGGCACTGCTGTTGGAGACTTCCCTTTGGGTGACGAGCTGAAGTTGGTTGGGTATACCGACGCTGATATGGCTGGATGAGATGCGAGGCGATCGACTTCGGGCTACATGATGATGTTTGCGGGAGAAGCGGTGTCGTGGCAGTCGCGGTTGCAGAAGTGTGTTGCCTTGTCGACGACAGAGACAGAGTACATTGCGGCGACGGAGGCTTGCAAGGAGTTGCTGTGGATGAAGAAGCTGCTGCAGGAAATGGGACTGAAGTAAGCAGTATACTTTGTTTTGCGACAGTCAGAGTGCTATTCACCTTGTGAATAATCAGACATTTTATAGCCGGTCAAACACATCGAGACTCGGTATCATTGGATACGGGATATGGTTGAGAAGAAGGACGCGGAGCTTGAGTAGGTTCATACAGATGACAACGGAGCTGATATGTTCACGAAGATTCTACCAAGGGAGAAGTTTGAGTACTGCAGCAGATCGTCGGGATGACGACATCCTTCCTATAGTTATGAAGGGGGAGATTTTTTGGAGTGGGTGGGGTTCCCAACCTATGTGAAAGATCCCGGAGTGCGACGAGCGCCGTTCGATGTCGAAGAAGCTCGGGAAGTAGGCAACAAGGAGTTGCTGTTGCTGCTGCTAACAAAGGGGAGTTTCTGGACTAGGGCCACCGAGTTCGGGCCGAACTCGGTCCCAGGCCGAGTTCTGGCCGAACTCGGTCTGGCTGTTCCAGAACCATTCTGGCAGCCCGGCACAGAGTTCTGCCCGAACTCTGTCGTCGGGCTGGGCGGAAATCCGGGGTGATTTTTTACCATTGGAACTAATCAATCAGTTCCAGTTGTCGGATTAGGGAGTTAAGTTGGGATTTTCAAACTCTAATCATTGTAACATAATTGTAGCACACAATCGACAAGAGAGAGGAAGGAGGCAAGAGTGCCATTGCAACTTTGGGAGAGAAGACGGAGGATTGAAGGTCATTTTCGAAGGAGATCGCGTTCGGGTAATCTCTACTCGTCGTTCTCGCTCTTCGTAGCCATGTAATCATTGTTCTTGCTTCTAAATGTTGTGGGCCGATTTGGATCGGGAGGAGTTTGTAGAGGGTGTAATTCTTCTATTCCATTAGTGGAGGCTTCTCAGGGTTGGACTCCGATCGTCCCGTGGTTTTTCCCGCAAGGGTTTTCCACGTCAAAAATTTTTGTGTCTGCGTGGATTGTTTTGTGTGGTTGTTTTTCGTGCGTTGTATTGCTCGGTCCTCTCGCAGGTACTCTCCGGTTTGGGTAAAGGTTTCACGCTTCTTTCCCACACCAGCCATCCGTGCCAGGGAGGGGGCTCGAACTTGGGACCTCCCCAAGTGAGCCCCCTCTCCTAATATATATAATATATATATATATATATATATATATATATATATATATATATATATAGCCAATGGCGCGGTGGTGCACCGGTAAGACCATTGGCACATGGGGTGAGATTCTGGGATCGAATTCCCGTGGGAGCGGCTGAGTGGTGGTGACTATGGCTCCCGGGCCAAGGCTGGCTGGGTGGCGTTTAAATATATATATATATATATAAATATATATATATATATATATATATATATTAAAATATATATATCTATTATAATATATATATAATATATATATAATAATATATTTAATAATTATATATTATAAATATATTATATATATATATATATTATATATATATATATATATTATTATATAATATATTTTTTTTATAAATAAATATATATATATATAATATAATATATATATATATATATTATATATATATATATATAAAATATATATATATATATATGGTGCCTCAAAACGGCTTCAAATTAAGCCGTCTAAGCCATTTATATATCATCAACCATTTTATTTTAAAAAAATTACGGAAGAATATAATTTTAAACTTATCTCTTTCTTTTTTTCTGCATAACCGACCAATTTTAGTCGCACATATCCAAAATTCTTACGTCTATTTAAACATATAACCAAAATCATATATATATATACAAATTCAAATTCAAATATACTCGATATTTAAATTATATTTAAACTAACTACATCATATTATTAAAACATATATCCAAAGTCAATAGCAAATTTTAATTAAATATTTAATCTAACTATATTGTATTATCTAAACATAAATTCAAAATTCTAAAATGATTAAATTTAATTAAATATATTAAATATCTAAACTAATATTGTCTAAATATATATTGAAATTCTAATCTAACTTTTTTAATAAATTTTTTTATGCAGGTGCATTGCACGAGTACATTACTAGCATATATAAAAGGTGATGAAGTATAGATCTTATATATTATATATATAGATATTATTTAACAAAATAATGGACTAGGAATTTTATTTAACAAAATAGTGGGATATGTGTGGTAAGAGTAAAGGTTGTCAGATAAACAAAAGAAAAAACCTGATAGATGTACGCTATTTCGAAAGAAGCAGAAATCTGATAAACGTGTCTATTTCCAAAGAACAAACCTGATAGACATATGAAAGAAGAATATTAGCATTTTACTGATATGTTGTAATTTTTATGATGAATTAGTGACGATATATTAAAATAAAGAATAAGAAATGAACAATGACAAGCTAAGACATCTTAGGCAGTTTGTATGTATGACTAAAGGATGTTTCGATAAGAAGGAATGATAAAATTGTAGTTAAAAGATTAGCTAGATCAGAGGTATGACAGATGAACATGGATTGAAGTTTTAAGAAAGAATAGAGAGCCAAGCAGATTGTTGAAAGAGTCAAAACCTATGCAACATTTTATATATATAGATTTTTTTCATTCGGAAGGATGTTCGAAATGAGGTCCATGGAGTGTGATCATATTCCATCAAGGCTGTAAGGCAGTAAGGCAGTCTACCATCCTATGTGAAAACTGGTAATTATCAAAAATAAAATAAAGATAAAGTAATTATCTATAAAGGGGTACTATTCAAAGAAAAATCAAAATCAAAAGTTTAAAGAACGAAAGTCAATAGCATTGAAATCCAATCATGATATATTAAGAAAATTTAGTCTCGATACGATCTAAGTTGATCAATTCTGGATATCAAGATTTGGGCAATATGGAGGACAAGGTCATCGAAGTCTGAGCATGAGCATACAAGGATGGAGATTCAGGTCACAATTAAATTTAATTCAATTGAGTACGACCCAAGATATTAATATATAAGAAAAGATGATCAAAGTCGATTGGTCGTGATTAAGGGAGCTAGGATTCATGATATTGAAAACTTTTAAAGGGTGATTCAAAGATATGGAATAAGTCAAATTTCTCCTTTTAAAGGGAAAACAAGAAAAGATTTCATAGGAGTTAATTATCATCTCTCTCTGATACTATCAAGTTTATCATTTGTCAATCATATTTTTATCTCACAACTCCCAATATAAAAATCAACCTTTGTATGACTACCATCAAAATTATATCCTTCCGTCATAAAGATTTGACCTTGCCATGATCACCATAGGCTAAATTTCTAAGTTCCGAAACATTATTCATGAAGCATATCCGTCTTACTAGGAATCAAAACTGACCGCTTAATCATCATAAATCTAAATTCTTCCACCTTGTCCTGAATTGGATCCGAAGCCTCTAAATCAAGTTTTATGTAATCCTTGAACTTATTCAATTTACTCTCCTTGTATTATTTAAATCTAAACCCACTAGGCCTTACAAAACTTATTCTTCATTATAAATTCAACCTTCATATTTCCTTCAACGTACACCTTCAATATTATTCTCCTAAATTAAAAATTTTCATAAAATCTCTATATTTTATATAACTCAAAATCCTTGCGTTCTTTCTGTTTCTAGCCATTTCTTATAATATCTTATTCAATTTCCTATCATCATTGCATATAGTTAAAATCTCTTCTCTATTACTAAATTCCTAAATTTAACATCATAGCCTTAAAGTCTAATGTCTCAAGAATCAATAACCAAAATTTATCCAAGTTCTCGAAACTAAGTTGACATTGAATATCCTCATCAGTTATGAAATACATCTATGAATTATTCATACCCAAAAGATTTCTCAAAGTATGATTGTTCCTAAATTGATAACATAACTCTCTTGATTTCATCCTCAAATTCAGTCGCATCTCTATCCCAAACCTATATCAAGGTCCATCATATTATACCCCTAGCAAGATTATCACAAGATAACAAATCAAGTCTTTTCCGAGTTAGATGATTTACGTTACTTCCTCGACCTTTCAAAGGTGAAAATATATGAAGAATCAAGAGTTTCAAAGTATAGCTGACAGAATTAGATACGAGACAGGTGATTGATGTAATCAGGACAGTTTTTTTTTAAAAATAGTAATACAAGAAATAATGGCAAGAAGAAATAATGATAAAATCTATTCTTCATCAACTGTTAAAAAGAAATGAACCCATTTAAGATAAAATCTGATACCATATACGTCTTCCTGAAATTATGTTGTCAGAATTTTGCCACGCCAGTGAGCATAGCTGCAATAAACAATAGAGTCCATAATGAAGGTATACACCATATAGTTATGTTATCTAGAATTCTTACCACGCCACCCGGTATGGCTGCAAGAAAATCGAGATTTCATAACTAGGATAAGTATATCTAAATCAGGCTCTATGTCCTTGTCATGCTATCAAATATGACTGCGATAAATTCTAAACTCCATAAATAAAGTAGACTTTTACCTTTCTCATTGTCCTTATCAAGTATGTTATCATGTTATACCTTAATTCCAAAAAGATGTATATATAGATATAAATACAAACTCAAATTCAACAACTAACATCAAGATTCAAAATTCAACAATAATCCATCAAAAATCAAATTCAATAACGGGAAGTAAGGGTGAATCAAATCAAGGGAAAAAGAGATTTCAAATCAAAGTTAAAATAAGATTCTCAAGGGTCGTCCCAGAAACTCTTCAAAAATTCTAACAGTGATTGAGTATTCTCTCATTCTAACACATATTCCTTATCTCTAATCGCAGGTGCGCAGCAGTACAACTAATCGTCGTACTACCACGACTTCGCACAAATGTGAATCTCGACCTGCATGGGCCACCACTAAAAATGTGTCACGACCCGTGTAATGCCCCGCTCCGCACGGTGCATTATGCTGAGTCGTTGACTCGAAGAGTTGTGTTGACCCGATTGCGTATCGATGCGAATCGATACAAAGTGTTAAGTTGTCCCGAGCAATGCATTGAACTAAGTCGATGCGAAGAGTTGCCTTGTCCCAAAGAATGCATCGAGTGAATCGATGTGTAGCGCCGCATTGCCTCGAAGGATAAGTGCGTTGAGACGGCTCGAAAATTCTAAGAAATCGAATCGACCAAGACGCAAGTCCGAATCGATGCAAGTATTGATTTTAGTTGGTTTCATGTGTAGGCTATACGTTTACGCTGAAATGTTAGAGGTCGATCTTTTGCCTTATTCAGTAAGGGGTCCGCGAAAGCAAATCGTCGTCTTCCGACGGACTGAAGCGTTTGCACGCTAAGACAAATCGGACGTATAATTCAATGAAGCACGAAGTGCTCGAATGGCTAAGTCAGGAGAGTTGCCCGTGCAACGAAGTTATAAAATCGAGCCGCAACGGCTCAGCGAAACGACAAGGCATATCGATTCAAGGTGGGGAGACATTGACTCTCTTTCCTACTCCGTCATGCTTAAGTAAAATACATATCATTGTATGCTGAGTTAACCTGTCAACGCCATGGGCGTGGCTCGATAGAGAGATAAACATAGTGCGTGTCGAACACGAGATAGAACAAATGAAATGAATCATACAATAAATGTATGAGTCGCTATAATAAATGTACGAGTCGCTACGGAACATTGAATATCGCAAAGGCGAGCGCCTCGGTGCGTAAGCCATAAGAACATGGGATAACTGTATCGATGAGTGCCCCAGTGCATAAGTCATTCCGTGCCCCCGTGTACGAGTTAGCATGCTAGAACATTGAAAGACTGTATCGGTGTGAGTGTCTCAGAGCACGAGAGATAGAACATTGAATACCTTATCGAGGCGTGCCTCAGTTGCACGAGTCAGAAGGATGGAACATAAATATAACGCATTGAACACTAAGGCATAGAACATGGAAATACGGTCAAAATATGCCTACGTGGACAAGATCATAAAAGATGGCTTCGTTACGAGAGAATACAGTTGTGGCATGAATGTGGCGGAACTGTCGGATATGACATAATGCCTCGAAAGGTGTTCGGGACCTTCGGGTCGTTCGGTTGACGAGCATTGAGTTGAGGCATAATATAATTGAAATATTGAAACAAAGTATGAAACGTAAGAACATAGAAAGTTAACGGAAGAAATACGAGATGATAATGCGGCATGGTGCCTTCGAAATGTTCGTGGCCTTCGGGCGTTCGTTGAGGACATTGGGGCATTGTGCCAATTGAAATAGAGATAAGTGAACTTGCTTGGTTGTATGAAAGATAAGATTCGTTGCATGGTCAAATAGACTTAAAGATATAAAAGCCCGTGCATGGGTATTCCCTCGAACGTGGCACGCCAGGGCGCTGGGACCGTTCCGCCTTGGAGGGATTCGTTTACGGTATTGTTGGTGCACTTCATTTAGAAGGGTAGCGACCTTCTAGTGAATGTGATAAGCCACTTGCTGTGATTATTTCGGTGGCCTCTGATGTTTGGTTAGCAACCGTACAGAGTTAACATCGTCTTATGTTTCGATTCGATAAATATAAGTCCATTCTAGCCCGGAAAGCTAGTGACCTTAATATAGTTAAGGGCGATGGGTTTGGAAGTGCAAGGTATACGTATATCCTGTATGGATTGATCCTGAATAGAGGGCACTTATAACATGACAGGAAAAATGGATAGGCATATTTACCTTGCGTCGGTGCAAGGGCGAGTGCATCGATATTGCTAAGTCGCGCCACGAATCAAACACGAGATTGCTTGCCTGTTTACTTACGCGAATTGAATAACATGCTTGCCATGCTTTACAGTCTTCGAATATGCTATGAACTAATCCTAAGGAGAACATAGAAAGAGAACTAAATTGTATGTTTGCATGAATAAATACAATACTAAATATTGGTTTATTAAGTGGGTTTTTGATCAGTACAACGAGGACGAAAGTACTAATCCACCACTAGTTTTGCTAGCAGGTTCAGGGATTAGTCTGCTCGCGGCGGAGCTTCGCTTGAACGCATTGAGGCTTGGAATGCCAAAGCGTATTGAAGCGTGCGATCGTATTGACGCTCGGATATGCAACAGGATTGATGCGGCCGAGATATAGAAGGCATGATGTATAGAACGGTGAAATCCTTTATGGGCAAGAGAGAACTTGAGAGTTGTAGCCAATCTGGCAAATTCTGTTGGGCTATTGAAAGCCTTTGTAATCTGATTTTGAATATCAATGAAGAGAATCGTTTCGTATACTCTATTTTCCATTCGCTGTTAATGTTCAATTCAAAGATAACCATTTGAGAACTTGTCATCTTGCCTTGCACGAGCACAACTCCAGGCTCGTACGGCATCACGCCCCCTGCAAGGACGATGATTTGGGTGATTCCGGGTTGGAGCGTGACAAATTGGTATCAGAGCTCTAGGCTCAATTTCCTCTGGACGCTTGCTTCATTACAATTCCAAAACGTTGCCCACCACCAATCGAAATCACTCTTGACTCTACTCGATGCCGTACTGGATGTTCCATACAATAAGTCTAATACAAATCATGTAATTTTTCTGCGTATTCTTTTGGAAATTACATGGTATTGCTGGAAAAGTCGGAAAAGGTTTGTTGTTGCAAGTGCAAAAAGTTGCGAGATGTAAATTTAAGGATTTGTTGCCGTGGATGCAATACGTTGTGAATTATAATTTGAGATGTTCGTTGTTTGCAACGATCGATACGAGAAATGTTGGTAGCATCGATACAATGAAAGTCATGGAATGTTGCTGCAGCAATTGCCACACGTTGATTGTAAATGATGCATTGAAAAGAAAATGAAAGTTGATATGGAATGTGTCAAACGAATTCACATATCGATTTCGAATGTGCGTGCGATAAAAAGCGATAAGTCAATATCGAATGTGTTGAACGGATTTGAGCATTGACTTTGAATGTCGAAAATAAAATATTGCACGAGATGCAACAGATGTCGAAAATGAATTGTTGCACGATGTACAATGCATATTGAAAGTAAATTGTTGCACGTGGTGCAACGTATATCAAAGTAAAATCGCTGCACGAAGTGCAATGGATACCGAGAATGAATTGTTGCACAAGATGCAACGGAAGAAAAGAAAAAGTTATAAATCGAGAAACGAAATCGGTTCGGTTGCGCATCGAGCTTGTGTTAGCAAATGAAAACATTGGCCGAGTTGTTTCAGATTTGATTTAATCAGAGTTACGGTTGTGATCAAGCACGATCACTGCAAAAATCGTGAGTCGGAAGAGATCGTTGGTTCGTAAAGAGTACGTTGCGACGGAAGTAACTTGATTTCTGGGTGGTATATGGCATACCACCGATGCAATGAATGGCTCGATTCCGAGTGGTATATGCAATACCACTTGTGCGATGAAATTTCATCAACGTATTATGAGAATTGCGGAAGGTTTGTCTATAACGGACGGAAGAGTACCGAGACTTGATTGAGGATTTGTATGACGGTATGTTGATGCAAGTGTTCTTCGATGATCGGTTAGAACGGTAAGGCAGGACTTATAACTTTGAATGATATATCGATTGAAAATTTATGTGTCTGTCGAATGACGGGAACTAGTGAAACGATTATGCCTTGAGGCAACAATCGGATCAACGGGATTGGAAACTCGAAAAGTTGAAATCGAATTGCACGACTTGCGAGCTCGATAAAAATGTTGGGCGATACAAATTATAATCGAATCGCACGACTTGCGATTTCGATAGAAATATTAGCCGATGCAAAGTGAAATCGAATCGCATGACTTACGATCTCGATAGAAATATTGGGCGAGACGAAATGTAATTGGATCGCACGATGTGCGACTTCGGTAAGAAAGTTGGTTGACACGAGCAATCGTGCCTAAGAAATAGTTGGTTACGTTACGGCAAAACTCATTTGAGTACGACTGTAAACACACAAAACTTAGAGAGCGGAGATCGTATGACTTGAGGATTCGATGTTGGATAATCGGTAACTCAGTTACGCAATCAAAGTATAGAGGGATGCGACAAATCGGAGAACGAGTTGATGCATATGGAAAAGTTCGTTGCGAACTTGGATGTATGCGATGCGAGTTAAGTTGACGTTGAAATGAATTCGAAGTCGACCCTCTTGCTATCGAAATTGATATGAACTATCAAGATCGATATACAAGAAAGCGTAAGCACGATATGAGAATACAAAATAGAGTGTGCCTCGCGCTATCAAATTTTGTAGATAACGATGCGAGAATGAACGAACTTGGTTGATCGTAAATTTTGTGATTGATCAAAGACGAGAATATAAGTCATCGACGATTGTTCGATGCGTATGGCATCTCGTGTGTCGACTGCGAAATAAGATAGACTCGAACTCGTTACGAGTAGATGTTTCGTAAATTGCCAAAACATCGACGGTCGTGCCTGACTTTACTCGGAGGATAGTTGCGCATCAGTTGCGCCGATAGAAATGGTTATGTACGAATTTGGGTAGTCGCATAGAAATCGTCGGAACGTGATTTGGCTCCGAAATAAGATATAGCATGGTTCGTAGTAAACTGTCCTTCAGTGATGATCCACAATTATCGAGCGTAGCTTCGGGATAGCTGACCTTAGAAGACTTGACCGCCAAATCAAATTGAATGCTGCAGACCGTAAGATGACCCATGCGATATCGCATATGAGATTGCACCGATAACAAATATAATACGGTGCATGTTGACGATAAGTCTAGACGATCGAGAATTGTTGGAACAACTTTCTATTGAGAATATATAGTTAGATCTTTGAGTATTCGTCGGATGAATGCTTGAATGGTTATGTTGGTCGACGATCGAACTTGAAATTCACCAATAAACTTGGTGATTCGGATAGGCGAGTGCGAGAATCGTGCTATGCACGAGAGAGAACGATAAGGGAATGACTTACGAGTCATGTCGTTAGATTCAGATTCACCTTGCAATTGAGCTTGCGTGAATCAAAACTTACATTCGAAGTTACGAGACGGATAAGTCCAGAATTTGGCTAGTGAATTCCTACTCGTTAGGAAATCGAATGTAAGACGCATCGTAAAGATTTTCGTGCTAAGGCGATCGTTGTCTTGAGCACTGTCGTCTTGATGTAAACTTTTGAGTCGGATAGATTGTGGCCTTTGTGCAATGTCAATTTAAAGTTGCGTCGAAAGAATTTGAGCGCGGTGTCTCGGTAAGTAACCTAGCGGGCGTAGTCCCGAATGTTGATAAAGAGAATCATATCGAGATAGGATACGAAGTAAAACATCATAAATCGTTGGATAGTGACGCCAAACACAAGGCGTTGCGGAGACTCGTTGTGATCGGATGCACAACGGCTTGACGCGACGCATAGAATTGATAGTCCCGATGAAACATACAAAGTAAGAAATATGATTTTTGAATTGCATCGTGTACCTTGACTTATGTTGGACGATCGCGTATGTATCAATATGTAGGTGCGCTAAAATTGCGAGAACAAGTAATAGAGCCAAGTCCGATCAAGAATAAAGAGATGGCAAGCTATTGAGAATAAGAAGTTACGTGTTTACGTTGTTTCGATATCTTACAACTGAGCTTGGCTGAAATGCATATATTGGTGGGACGCCTAAAATATGTGTATGATTCCAAACTAAGTTGTACGATCCAAACGGTAGTGAGACGTGATCGTGGAACGATCTAATGAAACCCTTAGAAATTTAGTATTGGTTTTGGTTCGGGACGAACCTTGTTTTGAGTGGTATATTATGTAATGCCCCACTCCGCACGGTGCATTATAATGAGTCGTTGACTCGAAAAGTTGCGTTGACCCGATTGCGTATCGATGCTAATCGATAGAAAGTGTTAAGTTGTCCCGAGCAATGCATCGAACTAAGTCGATGCGAAGAGTTGTCTTGTGCTAAAGAATGCATCGAGTGAATCGATGCGAAGCGCCACGTTGCCTCGAAGGATAAGTGCGTTGAGACGGCTCAATGATTCTAAGAAATCGAATCGACTAAGGTGCAAGTCCGAATCGATGCAAGTATTGATTTTAGTTGGTTTCGTGTGCAGGCTATACGTTTACGCTGAAATGTTAGTGGTCAATCTTTTGCCTTTTTCAGTAAGGGGTCCGCGAAAGCAAATCGTCGCCTTGCGATGGACTGAAGCGTTGGCACGCTAAGGCAAATCGGGCATATAATTCAATGAAGCACGAAGTGCTCGAATGGCTAAGTCAGGAGAGTTGCCCGTGCAACGAAGTTATGAAATCGAGCCGCAACGACTCGACGAAATGATAAGACATATCGATTCAAGGTGGGGGAACATTGACTCTCTTTCCTACTCCGTCATGCTTAAGTAAAATACATATCATTGTATGCTGAGTTAACCTATCAATGCCACGGGCGTGGCTCGATAGAGAGATAAACATAGTGCGTGTCGAACACTAGATAGAAAAATTGAAATGAATCGTACAACAAATGTACGAGTCGCTACGGAACATTGAATATCACAAAGGCGAGCGCCTCGATGCATAAGCCATAAGAACATGGGATAACTGTATCGACGAGTGCCCCAGTGTATAAGTCAATCCATGCCCCCGCACACGAGTTTGCATGCTAGAACATTGAAAGACTATATCGGTGCAAGTGCCTCAGAGCACGAGCGATAGAACATTGAATAGCTTATCGAGGTGTACCTCAATTGCACGAGTCGGAAGGATGGAACATAAATATAATGCATTGAACACTAAGGTGTAGAACATGGAAATATGGTCGAAACGTGCCTACATGCACAAGATCATAAAAGATGGTTTCGTTACGAGAGAATACAGTTATGGCATGAATGTGGCGGAACTGTCGGATATGACATAATACCTCGAAAGGTGTTCGGGACCTTCGGGTCGTTCGGTTGACGAGCATTGAGTTGATGCATGATGCCATTGAAATATTGAAATGAAGTATGAAACGTAAGAACATAGAAAGTTAACGGAAGAAATACGAGATGATAATGCGGTATGGTGCCTTCGAAATATTCGTGGCCTTCGGGCGTTCGTTGAGGACATTGGGGCGTTGTGCCAATTGAAATAGAGATAAGCAAACTTGCTTGGTTGTATGAAAGATAAGATTCGTTGCATGGTCAAATGGACTTAAAGATATAAAATCCCGTGCATGGGTATTCCCTCGAACGCTATGCGCCAGGGCGCTGGGACCGTTCAGCCTAGGAGGGATTCATTTACGATATTGTTGGTGCACTTCGTTTAGAAAGGTAGCGACCTTCTAGTGAATGTGATAAGCCACTTGCTGCGATTATTTCGGTGGCCTATGATGTTTGGTTAGCAACCGCACAGAGTTAACATCGTCTTATGTTTTGATTCGATAAATATAAGTCCATTCTAGCCCGGAAAGCTAGTAACCTTTATATAGTTAAGGGCGATGGGTTTGGAAGTGCAAGGTATACGTATATCCTGCATGGATTGATCCTGAATAGAGGACACTTATAACATGACAGGGAAAACGGATAGGCGTATTCACCTTGCGTCGCTGCAAGGACGAGTGCGTCGATATTGCTAAGTCGCACCACGAATCAAACATGAGTTTGCTTGCCTGTTTACTTACGCAAATTGAATAACATGCTTGACATGCTTTACACTCTTCGAATATGCCATGAACTCATCCTAAGGAGAACATAGAAAGAGAACTAAATTATATGTTTGCATGAATCAATACAATACTAAATATCGGTTTGTTAAGTAGGTTTTTGATCAGTACAGCGAGGACGAAAGTACTAATCCCCCACTAGTTTTGCTAGCAGGTTCATGGATTGGTCTGCTCGCAGCGGAGCTTCGCTTGAACGCGTTGAGGCTTGGAATGCCAAAGCGTATTGAAGCGTGCGCTCGCATTGACGCTCGGATATGCAACAGGATTGATGCGGCCGAGATATAGAAGGCATAATGTATGGAACGGTGAAATCCTTTATGGGCAAGAGAGAACTTGAGTGTTGTAGCCAATCTGGCAAATTTCGTTGGGCTATCAAAAGCCTTTGTAATCTGATTTCGAATATCAATAAAGAGAATCGTTTCATATACTCTATTTTCCTTTCGTTGTTAATGTTCAACTCAAAGATAACCATTTGAGAACTTTGTTATCTTGCCTTGCACGAGCGCAACTCCAGGCTCGTACGGCATCACGCCCGCTGCGAGGACGATGATTCGGGTGATTCTGGGTCGGGGCGTGACAACCCGCACCAAGTGTAGGAGCACGAGAAGTGGGTACATCCAGCCTACGCTGCAGTGTCGGCGGTAGAATGCTGTTCTAGGTTACTATCTAATCAACAACTCATGCCAATTATATAATGTACTTGTCAAATCTCAACTCCGAATGAAGGACAAGTATAAGATATGATATAACTCAATCACAGTCTAAGTACGATAGGATAACACATAAGTCTATGCTAAACTCAAAGCAACAGCATAAATAAACTTCTAAAATAATAATATCTCAAACAATCTCAAATACAACTCAAATCTCCACTTATTACAGTACAAGTTCTAACAGAGAAAACTAAACCATAAACTAGCAATCTACTCCAAGCTCTACTGGTCATCTAGGCTAGCTGTGAATCTCTATGTTACCTGCAATATTTTTAACAGGTCCAATCAGGATAGGAACAAGCACAATACATCTCACGCAGTTCATATCATGTCAGAAGATAATAAACATGCAATAGAGTAAGATACATGAATAACTGAAGGAATGTACATGAAGTGAAAAGAGATAACTGTAATAGAAATATCTACTATAAGTAGAGAACTATCAGTGACTAGTGAATCAGAGTACAAGATAGACATGTGAACGGCTTGATAATAAACATGAGAGGTTGTACGTGGCTACACAACTTTGGAAATAGTCCACATGACTATTTATACTCCCTCATCCCCAATCAATACACAAGGCTTCGTTCAAGTTATGTTATTGTACATGATTTCATATGGGGGCCCATAAATAGGTACACATGAATGTAAACATGGGGGCTCCGTGAACATGATAGTACATGAATTACGAGAGTACACATGAATGGTGAAAGCATAAGAATACATGATGAAAGTGAAACGCACATGACATGATGTATCTGATGCTCCCGAGGGGGATAACATCTCATAAAAGATCCATATAGTACCAATCCGTGTTACCAACGTGACACCATACAAGTAAAGTAATCTAGGGCAGGAATATAAGTTCTAGCAAGTATAAATAGTCAGAGAATGTACTCGCCTGATACCCTGAACAGCTGATATGAAAAGATGGCCAACTGGAGTCACATAGTCCTAGTTATAGCAACACAGATTATAAAGAGTTCAATTTATATGGTAATTAAAATTATAATACAATCTACATGAGTCTAAGTCAATCTAGGTCAAAGTCAACTCTGGTCAACTATAAAGTCAAACTAGGTCAACTCTAGTCAACTGTTGTCAAACTAGCTAGGGTTGGGTCAACAATGGTCAATTAGTCTAGGTTAGTCAATTCTAGGTCTAAACAAACTAAGTATATGCAAATCAAGTATCCAAGATAGCTACTAACTCATAGCCTAATTCACTTGCTAAACCAGCAGAAATATAACGCTCCAGTCCCAAAATATGTAGGACTAGAAACGTAGACATGCCAGCTGTATTCATATGAAGTACATAGGCCTCGTATGGATACATAAGCCGTAAAAGCAGTAGAACCATAACTAATCTCATCCACACAAAAATAAATGAATAAAAGATATCATATAATGATAATGAATTATCTTGATATAATATGTTGGGCGGAGACAAATCCACTACCAACAAATAAGGGAAAAATACATGGAAAATGAAATGAGTTTGGCGAGCGAAGCGAAGAAGATCCAAGTGCAATCATCCTCAAAGAAATAGAGAGGACCATGGCTAGAGCTAGAATACCTGCGAAAGACAAGAGCACACACCTGGCGAGATAACCAGGTCCTCAGAGGGACGTAACAAGATACATAATATCATGCATATAAACTGAATAAATATTGCTCAAATAAATAAGTCAATTGAATTATAACATTGTCCAATAAACACCTATTGAACTAGCTTACCATCCCTCCCAACCAAACAAGGACAGAGATGGTAAACTAATTCACAGTGATATATCTTTTCATGCTATGAATCCAATATGTTATACGAACCCTAGCAAGGTTCAATAACTTCTCATCGAAGTAGTAAGTCACACCTACAACCAAACAAGGACAAGATGTGACGAACTAATCTGTGACAAGTTATTGTTCCAAGCCACGGTCAGATACAAGTACCTAAACCAAAAGTACTCATACCTAACGGATAAGGTACCTAACCGTTCTAAGTAAAATGTAGTTAAGAACAATCCTTCCTACACATGGGCCCTGACTAAATAGGATCGGTATAGTCCCCCCTTGGGGCACCAGAGGTCCAATCAGTAAGAGCATAACGTTTCGCAGAACGTCAGTGGCCGTCAGTAATCATGGGTCATCAACCCCGTATCTCCAGCACAGCTTCCGGGTCACAAGGGAGAGTGCATCGAAGCCCATACGCTAAGGAATTGTCCTCCACGCCCAATGCCTACTATGTTGTATCCACAACAGTAAACCTCTATAACCGCTAAGTCATACTAACATGCAATTCTATTAGCGGTTATTTCTATTGTACGGCTTATACGTACCGGTGGCCAGCCAGTCACGCATGTCCGTATTCTACATGCGACACACAACTTCGTGGTACAACATGTCAAGGCCAATGAATACAACACACAAAGGTGGTCCCTTAAATCTAGGTTTAATGTGTAAGAAAAATAATACATAGCAGAAAATATAAATGAACAGTAAGTTCTAACAGTTTATGCCATGTATCACAGTTTATTTGGCATAAAAAATAATGCATGAAATATGAGCTAAAATAAATAAACAGCAAATGGCAAGGTGTCTTGCCTGTTATGACGCCTGGTGTACTGCAATGATCAAGGTGGCACGAACTGTGACTTCGGGTAACAACTACACAGGGGAACCTCTGTTGGCGGCACGGATGGCTCCATCGAGTCCAGGACGGTCAATTTAGTTAGGGTGGACATAAGGGAGTACAAAATTTGTAATAGAATAGGAATTATGGGATGGGTCGCGGACAGGTGGATAGTTGAAGAAAATTGGAAAATAATAAATATGCGATTTTGAAAGGTATTTATAATACTTAAAACTAGTTTTTCATGAGTCAAAGTATTTATAGGAAAAATATTTATTAGTCACAATATTAGGGTATGGTGGAAATTGTCTTTGACCAAAATATATTTCGAAGTTGTAAAAGTAGGAATTACAGAATTGGCAGAGAAATATGAATGGCGGGATTAGTCAGGGGCGGGAGAAAAGTTAAAGGGAAAAAATGGACAAACAATATATACATAAGAATTTTGAAATACCTATAAGGCTTGAAAACTACATTTTTATTTATTATTAAAAATATAGGAAAACATCTAAAACCCATGTCGTTTAAAGATAAAACTCTAAGTTTGCAAAGATATGATTTTAAATAGAAGGCTATACTTGAGTCAAAATAAATAGTTGAAAGGAAAAATATTTTAGAAGGGTTTATTATATATAGTCATATTTTTGTAAGGCTACTTTAAACTAGATATGCAAATATTATGTTTTTATTTATATAATACTGATGTTGGCAACCATATAAAAGTAATAAGCAAACTAATAACATTATATAAATTTGAGAAAATACCAAAATAGTAATTTTGTACATTGGCATATATTGTTATATATATATAATACTTAGTGATATAGAAAGAATGATTCAGTAATATTATACTAATGGATGATAAAAACACTAAAAATAATATACTAATATAAAACATATACATGTGTTAAAATATATATCATATACGTATTAATTTGATAAGAAAGCCTAATAATTGATACTTATATAGGTAACACAACACAGAGAAACAAAAGGAACCAAACAAAATAATAAAATAAAATAACATAAAAATAAAATGAAAAAACTAAAAATAAAAATAAAATGTAAAAACAATCAACAGCTGTTATAGCTGTTCTCCTCGGGCAGTAAAGAGGAGGAGTAGAGAGAGAAAATGGAAAGGAGAGGGAGGGAAAGGGGAAGGAAGCGAAAGGGGTGGAGTCGCCGGCGGGGCGTGCTAGGCCGGTGAGGCTAGGCGCGACGGCCGGGAGAGAGACCCAGGGAGAGAGGGAGAGGCTATGGAGCGGTGAAAGAGGGGCGAGCGCGGTCGCCGCTGATGGCCGTGCGGGGCTCGCCACTCCAGCGCGCAGAGCGGAGGAGGTTGGCGTCACTCTGGCGCTGGCGGGGAGCGACGTCGGTGGTGGATCTAGAATCCGGCCGACGTACAAAAAAGCATGGCTCCGGGATACGGTGCTGGAACATGGGGCTTGCCGGAGTATTTAGGACGGCAGCGACGGATCTGGTCGCGGAGGACCAACACGGCCGTGCAGGCTACCGGTGGAGATGTTCGACTGGAGGGGCTTTGGTGCGGCCTGCAGTCTTCGATGCGCGGAGACTGTTGCCAGAGGTAAGGGTGGTGGCGGTGATGAGTGTGTTGGTTTATTTATTTCTCTAAGTTTTGGAGGTTTTAGGTTTTGGTGGCCGCGGACGGTCGCAATGGTGGTCGGCCACGGTGGCAGTGGCTGGTGATGACTGGTGATGGTCTTTATAGGGGTTTGTGTGGCGGGGACGCCGGGATGGCGAGGTTTGGAAGGTGGTCGGGCGGTGGCGGTTCTGGTATTGGAGAGTAGACGACGTTGGTCGTGGTCGCGAGGACGGTGCTGCTGGTAACAGTGGTGGTTGGGTTGATGGGGCAGCGGGTGGTCGGTGATGGCCGGTCGACGAGGGTGGCGGTTCTTGTGACCGGGAGACGGTGGTGGCTACATTGATGGAAGATGGATGGCTGGGGTCGGGCTCGGGTCTGGCCGGGAGAGGAGGCCACGATGATGCAGCGATGATGGTGGTGGTGCCGAAGTTGGCAGGGTTGCTGGTTGGGAGTCGAGGCGGAGACGGCTGACGCGAGTGGGGACACGGTTTAGACTAGGGATTAGATTAAGGATTTGTTGGTGTCGGGGCGTGTCCGACATGATAGATGAAATTTGTATATATAAAAATAATGGAATAATATATTGGGAAGACACCCGGGGTCAGACCCGAGACCGTCTCGGCTGACACGGGAGATGTTGGACACTGACACGAGGCACTCACTTTGTGGTGGAAATTTATGGAGAAAATAATGGATGAAAAACTTATGGAGGCGCCCCTATTTATATGGTTGAGATAATCCTTAGAAGATAAGGATTAGGAATATTTAAATCCCCTTAGATAATTCATCTACTTAATTTAAATCAAATTTAAATCGATCCAATCAATAATAATACAAATCAAATTCTAATTTAAATCTAGATAATCTAAGCTTAAATATAAAATTTAAACTATTTAAATCAAATCCATAAAAATCCAATCAAAGATTTAAATTGCCACAAAATTTCAAAATATATTTTCTGAAAATACATATAATAATAATTTCAAAAATTACATTATTATTTAAAATAAACTAATAAAAAATATATGAAATATATGTATGCACGAAGAATCTTTATTTATTATTAATAATTGTTATAAACTAAAGACTTTTTATAAATATAATAAATAAAATATTAACTTGGAAACTTTGGTACGATAGCTAAAATAACTATTATATATATTATTTTGAAACTATAAAAATAGAAAAATATTTTTCTAAAAATATGTACGCTCGCACATAATCGTACTCGTCGAGCAAATTTGAAAAATGAATTTTTGTGCGCGACGTACAATACAACCACGCGACGTACAATACAAAATAAAAATCATTACCAAATTTATTTTAAAAAAATAGCAGAAATTTAGGGATTTTACATCCTACCAAACTTAAAAGAATTTCGTACTCGAAATTAAGAATTTATAGGGGGTGAGAAGGCACAAAGGGGTATTGGTGAGGAACAATCATTCACAACGTAAAACATGCATGAGAAAATTACGATTTCAATAATGGCGAGGATAATCATGGGTTAGTGCAAGAAGGAAAATGAGTAAGGATTAAGGTTAAAACAAGATAATATGCAATAAAGAATATTATGGTAACAAGAGAAAATAAATTAGAGACCTTAAAGTCATGGTTTCTTGGGAGTAGGTTGAGGGCACGATTAGGATAACGATTAGATTCACTCCTAATTTAAGTGACTAGGAGGTTGTGATAGGGCCGAGAAAAGGACGAGTAGCTTACGATGAAGATATAGCAACATCGTGTGATGATGGTCATAATCGATAAGAAGGCTAGAGGAAATTCTAGTACAACGTCTTCGTCCTTATAAAATAGGTAAAGGCGAAAGCAATAGGGAGTTCAAAAGATGATATTATCGAATGCAATACGTGGTGAAAAGACGATCGAATAATTTCAAAAGAATTTTCAAGGCAGTCGTGGATGGGATTCTAAAGGCCAAGTTTAATTATGTTCCATCAACGTAGAATAATAGGCAAAAGCGAACCAAAGTGCACTCGGTTGATCAGACCATCATCCACCGGTTCTGATTAGACAATAAGTTAGTGAGCGCACTCAATAGCATAAGTCATGAACAAACTCGATAAATGGATGAGTTTGCAAAACTAGATTATAGTAGCAACATTAGTCAAGGTGGTAAAATATAGGCACGGGAGACTAAGATTGGAAGAAAGTAGAAATTGGTTCGAACTTCTAAAGAATATAAGTCATGTCATGTGATGGTCCCTATACAGTCGTCCTATAGTCTTCTTGTGCAAGTCCTTGGTTGGCTAGACGGGTTAGGGTCCTCTAGATTCTAGAATCTAAGTAAACTTGCTAATATAGGTCACAAGGACAAAGGGGTTGCTGGATCACAAGGTATTCTATCCAACTTAAAAGAATTAAACTAATGGTGTTTTGGGATAAGGTAACATGTCTAACTAGTAGGGATCACCTGTCTAACCTCTAGCAAGCACGAAGGGAAGATAAGCATTATGATAGAAGGAATCAAGCAAGATGCAATCGATGAGTCGAACGGTAGTTCGAATATGGAATTGAGGAAAGAGGTCAAGTATGTGGATGAGATCCTAGACTTCTAATCCTATTCGCAGGCTTGCTTGGTACGGTAAAGTAACCAAACAATTTATCTTGACCTGCATGGGCCACCACAAAAATATGTAATGCCCCAGTCCCAAAATACGTAGGACTAGGAACGTAGACATGCCAGCTGTATTCGTAGGAAGTACATAGACCTCGTATGGATATATAAGCTATAAAAGCAGTAGAACCAAAACTAATCTCATCCACACAAAAATAAATGAATAAAGATATCATATAATGATAATGAATTATCTTGATACAATATGTTGGGTGGAGACAAATCCACTACCAACAAATAAGGGAAAAATACATGGAAAATGAAATGAGTTTGGCGAGCGAAGCGAAGACGATCCAAGTGCAATCATCCTCGAAAAAATAGAGAGGACCACGGCTAGAGCTAGAATACCTGTGAAAGACAAGAGCACACACCTGGAGAGATAACCAGGTCCTCAGAGGGACGTAACAAGACACATAATATCATGCCATATAAACTGAATAAATATTGCTCAAATAAATAAGTCAATTGAATTGTAACATGGTCCAATACACACCTATTGAACCAGCTTACCATCCCCCCCAACCAAATAAGGACAGGAGATGGTAAACTAATTCACGATGACGTATCTTTTCATGCTATGAATCCAATATGGTATTCGGAACCCAACAAGGTTCAATACCTTCTCATCGAAGTAGTAAGTCACACCTACAACCAAACAAGGACAATATGTGACGAACTAATCCGCGACAAATTGTTGTTCCAAGCCACGGTCAGATACAAGTACCCAAACCAAAAGTACTCATACCTAATGGATAAGGTACCTAACCGTTCTAAGTAAAATGTAGTTAAGAACAATCCTTCCTACGCATGGGCCCTGGCTAAATAGGATCGGCATAGTCCCCCCTTGGAGCACCAGAGGCCCAATCAGTATGAGCATAACGTTCCGCAGAACGTCAGTGGCCGTCAGTAATCATGGGTCATCAACCCCGTATCTCCAGCGCAGCTTCCGGGTCACAAAGGAGAGTGCATTGAAGCCCATACGCTAAGGAATTGTCCTCTCTGCCCAATGCCTACTATGTTGTATCCACAACAGTAAACCTCTATAACCGCTAAGTCAAACTAGCATGCAATTCTATTAGCGGTTATTCCTATCGTACGGCTTATACGTACCGGTGGCCAGCCAGTAACGCATGTCCGTATTATACATGCGACACACAACTTCGTGGTACAACGTGTCAAGGCCAATGAATGCAACACATAAAGGTAGTCCCTTAAATCTAGGTTTAATGTATAAAAAAAATAATACATAGTAGGAAATATAAATGAACAGTAAGTTCTAACAGGTTATGCCATGTATCACAGTTTATTTTGCATAAAGAAAATAATAAATAATACATGAAATATGAGCTAAAATAAATAAACAGCAAATGGAAAGGTGTCTTGCCTGGTAGGACGCCTGGTGTACTGCAATGATCTAGGTGGCACGAACTGTGACTTCGGGTAACAACTACACAGGGGAACCTCTGTTGGCGGCACGGATGGCTCTATCGAGTCCAGGACGGTCAATTTAGTTAGGGTGGACATAAGGGAGTACAAAATTTGTAATGGAGTAGGAATTATGGGATGGGTCGCGGACAGGTGGATAGTCGAAGAAAATTGGAAAATAATAAATACGTGATTTTGAAAGGTATTTATAATACTTAAAACTAGTTTTTCATGAGTCAAAGTATTTATAGGAAAAATATTTATTAGTCACAATATTAGGGTATGGTGGAAATTGTCTTTGACCAAAATATATTTTGACGTTGTAAAAGTAGGAATTACAGAATTGGCAAAGAAATATGAATGGCGGGATTAGTCAGGGGCGGAAGAAAAGTTAAAGGGAAAAAAATGGACAAACAATATATACATAAGAATTTTGAAATACCTATAAGGCTTGAAAACTACATTTTTATTTATTATTAAAAATATAGGAAAACATCTAAAACCCATGTCGTTTAAAGATAAAACTCTAAGTTTGCAAAGATATTTTAAATAGAAGGCTATACTTGAGTCAAAATAAATAGTTGAAAGGAAAAATATTTTTGAAGGGTTTATTATATATAGTCATATTTTTGTAAGGCTACTTTAAACTAGATATTCAAATATTATGTTTTTATTTATATAATACTGATGTTGGCAACCATATAAAAGTAATAAGCAAACTAATAACATTATATAAATTTGAGAAAATACCAAAATAGTAATTTTGTACATTGGCATATATTGTTACATATTGTAGAAGCATGGAAATGAACAGGAAATCCTATGCGGCTCAAGATCAGGAGAGGATCATGCGGCTCAACAGTTCATTGGAGTTTCATGCGGCTCAGAGGTTCAATCCTATGCGGCTCAAGACTAGGAGAGTTCCATGCGCCCCAAAAGTCGCCAACATAGCCATGCGGCTCGAGTAAAAAAGCCACGTGGCCTCATGCGGCTCGTCTCTACAGCTGGCTATTAAGCAGCGGCCTCATTTAATGCTCTGACACAACAAGGCAGCTTTGACACAAAGGTGAAACTGACAGCTCTGACATAAAGCTGCAATGATGACTATGACATAATGGCGTGCTCCTAGGGAAACGAAAAAAATCTCCACAGCTGGCACGATCCATCAAATCCCAAAGTCTTCCATACGGCTTTGACACGTGGCCAGCCGCATGCGGTTCAGGTGGAGGCCACCCCCATGCGGCTGCTATTCTTATGCGGCTCGGATCATGGGGACCATCTCCATGCGGCTCAAATGCTGAAAGGCCACGCCCATGCAGCCTTGATACGTGGCCAACCTTATGCGGTTCAGTTGGAAGCCACCCCCATGCGGCCGCTATTCTTATGCGGCTCAAATCCTGAAAAGCCACCCCCATGCGGCCACTATTTTCATGCGGCTCGGATCATGGGGACCATCCCCATGCAGCTCAAATGCTGAGAGACCACGCCCATGCAGCCTTGACACGTGGCCAGCCTTATACGGCTCAGATTTTGGAGGCCATACCTATGCGGCTGCCACCTTCATGCGGTTCAAATCCTGAGAAGCCACCCTCATGCGGCTCTGTCAAGACACCCTGTCCCTGTGGCTCGCGGTTAGGACACGTAGCAGAAGATCAGCTTCCCTCGTGTCCATACGGCTCGCAGCATAATGATGATTGGACACGTGGCACCAAATCAATCAAGATTTCTCAACAAATCTCAACAACCAGATTTAGTGCAATCACCATAATTACCCAGATCTAATCAGATTTATTGCAATCAAGCAAATTGAACACGTGGCAGGAGATCCGAGCTTGTGGCAATCAACATTAATTGCCCATATGGATTTGGCGTAATCAACATTAATTGCCCATATGGATTTGGTGCAATCAACATTAACTGCCCAGATTTGTTGATAAATCTGATTAACGGCCAGATTAATTGCCAACAAAACAGGATAAAAAAAATGGTAATTAATCCCCAAACCGCCGACGTTTCAAGGGGCAATCATTGCAAATCATAATAATCACATCCCACTCCTATAAATAGCCAGGTGCCATTCCCTTGTAAAAAAAAGGAGAGAGAGACCCCCCGACTGAACACAAGAGAGACAAAGGCACGCGCAGAAGAGCCTCCCCACACATTCCGAGAGCATTTCTTCATCAGAGCCAAGGCTACGTCTGATCGTCCAAGGAGTAAGGCAGAGCTGTCGTCGCTTTCCCGAGCCTCTACCGTCACCCCCTAGAATCAAAAATAAATAATCGTACTTAGATTGCTGTACCTAGGTTTTCATTCCTAGGCTTTCTTTGTACGAGCTAGTTTGTATTGTTAGTCTAAGTTCAGTCCTCCTATAAAATTGTTCTACGCTTTTACAATCAATGGCAAATACGATGGAGACTCTGCTGGGGGCAAACTTTTCCACGGCTGAGGAGTTGGGGACGCAATCGGATGCAGCCAAACTTGGCTCCACTCAATAAATGCTGGTCGCCCGGTTCGACCAGCAGGCGTTTGAAGAAATGCTCTCCGACGGGAGCGCTGGCCCGGTCCAGCGGCGAGCCCGCACGAAGAAGGCCCGCAGGGAGTGGAGACCCAAATCGTTCGCTCCTCCCCAAGCTCTCGAAGAAGTACTCTCTGTTGCCCAAAATGGCGAGGAAGACTCTCATGCGGCCCCACTTCAGGCCATAGAGGACTCTGCTGTCCCCAAGTTCGGCAGAGGAAAACACTACGATGCTGGACTTGCAAGGGCAAAGAGGAACTCTGTGCGGTCCAAGAAGAAGCTGCATAAGGGCGTCGGCCACATGAAAACTCATGCGGCCACAGAAGCTAGCCGCATACATAAGGCTCATACGGCCAAAATTTCCAGCCGCATGAAGGAGCCTCATGCGGCCACGATTGACAGCCGCATGCAGACTGCTTATGCGGCCACCGCTCCTAGCCGCATACAGAAGGGTCATACGGCCACACATGCCAGCCGCATGCAGACAGCCTGTACGGCCACCAAACCCAGCCGCATACCATCTGCTCTATGCAGCTCACGGTCAGTCTTCGACCGCCTGTCAGGCGATCCTGACCCCAGATGCTCTCATGTGCCAATCTCTGTGGACTCTTCCTTCTATGCAATCTCAGGTACTAGAAGGAAGAAGTCTCGGGCAGCGCGGGCTCATCAAGCTCAGACAGCTATCCTAACTTCTGACTATCAGGGCGTCCCGCTGACTATTACGCGGGCTCCTGATGGAAAGTTGTATAAAACTATCCGTGTCCAGCCTTCGGCGACCAATGAACGGGATAGTTACCAAAAATCTCCCAACAATGATCAGGGGCAAGTACTCGTACTACCCCCACATCAGGGAGCAGGTGGGATGCCAACACACTCATGTCCTCAGAACTCCCGGGCCCACAAAACAGGTGACTTGTACAACGTAATTCTTTACAAACGCAAGAAAAGAGACGAAGACTCGATGTGCAGAAAGTCCTTTCGGGGACATCACTGCACCCAAGTTATTGTTAACTGCTGCTGCAATAAGGAGGCAGTACAAGAAGACCGGCAGTCCGTCTTCCAACGACTGCAACACCTAAGCTCAAAAGACGAGACGATTCTTGTCGTCTCCTGTAATTCTGTTCTGAAGATTCCTGACAGCGGGAGAGGGAGGAAAACAAATGTCTCCAGTCCAAAAATCTCAACCGACGTAACCAAGAAACTCTCTTCTAAGCGGTTGTCTACCACTGTTACAGGAGGAGTTTACCAAGGTACCCGCTTAAAGACAAAATTTGCCACACTTGGAGATTCGTCGTCTATATCTCTGGGAGGCGCTGGAGCCGGGGGTAGCACTCCTCCAAACATCTATGACAATCCGGTGTTCCAAGAAGATAATCCAGGGGAAACGGTTCCTCCAACAGATACAGCAGGTTCAGACATCCCCGAGGATGTCCACAACTCTCAAGACGAGGCAAGCTCTGAAGCTGGGGGTACCACTCCTTCTGAGTCCAAACCAGAGGAGAACATTCTTACATACCCTTACGACTTCTTTGTACAAGGGTATGACTCAGAGGGCACATCCTCCACCGTTCCTTCCATCTCTCCTCATGTAAGGACGGTGTTCATGACGGACAGCAACCAAGACGGTCCCAGTGATCGCTAACGCATCGACACCCTGGAGGCCATACTTCATACCTTGGTCAAGTCCGTGGATGAGATCAAAGCGGCCCTTCCAACTCTGCAAGGAAGAACACTTGGCTAAACAAACGTGGGACCCGCGGTCAATGCGGACTCGAATTCAGCCGCACCAAACTCGGGTGATAATCCTCCTGAAATATCGGTCCCCACCGCTGCAGACGAGGCCAGGGAGGCAAGGAGAGAGGTCCAGAAGCTCCAAGCCATGTTCCATGCCCGAGAAAACTGTCAGGACCTCAGGATACGACAACCGTATCCTGCTGTATGGAGAGATGTGCCCTTCCCACCAAGATATAAACCATTCAACATCAATCCGTATGATGGGAAGACATCTGCAAGCAGGTACATCACCTACTTCGAAGTCACAACCGACCATCTGCCTCATGACGATGCCATCCTTATGCGGTTGTTCATTGGGGCACTGGAGGGGGTCGTCTTCGACTGGTACCGCAACTTGCCGGACAACTACATCAATTCCTTCGCTGGTTTCAAACGTATGTTCCTGGAGAGGTTCTATAAAGTAGGACAAGACGTGATAATGTCCACCCTCATGGACGTTGTTCAAGGAGAAAAGGAGCTGACAAGGAACTATATCGAGCGATTTCGCCAAAATGTGATGAAGTTGCCTTTCGGTAACCCGGATTCCTCCTTAATTGAAATTTGCCAAAAGAGGCTGCTTCCCACGATAAGCCTCCGGATGGGCAAAAGTCAGTTTAAGGATTGGAAGACATTCATCATCAGTGCCACTAGCGCAGAAGACAAGTTGAAGAAAGCTCGCAAACTGGGATTGCACGTCTCGGAAGGAGAGGACAAGGGCAAACGCCCTAACACCAATAGCAACAATGGTGGTAACCCCTCCAACAATCGAGACAACAAGGGCAAGCAAGCTATGGTGGCCGACACAGCTCCAAAGCCCGAATCAAAGCCGACAGAAAAGCAGTGGCCTCAGATGACCTACTCTTTCGAGGACAGCCATGTCAAACCCATCTTGGACATGCTCATACAAGAAGGTCGAATTCAGCTCCCTCCTCCAAGGCGTGAACCTCGTCCTGCAGAGATGGAGAGTCCCAATTACTACCACTACCATCGCTATGTCCACTATGCTACACAAGACTGCTACCAACTGAAGCGATACATCCAGCATCTCATCGACTTTAAGGTCTTGGCCATTGATTTCGAAGAGGTGACCGTAACAGCCAATATGGTGTCAGTACAATTCGGCAGCTTCCTTCCGACAAAGTCTCAAGATGGAGTAGTGCCCGTCCCCAGAGCTAGGATGGAGGTCGCTAACCTTCCACCTCCCCGAGACCAGGCTGCTGGTCTAGTTCCCCTTACCACATCACGAGGGAAGGTCAAGTGGGTCCATCCGGACCGGTTACCTGAAGTGACTCAGTCCGCACCTCACTCCACCAGCAAGAAAAAGAGTGGGTAAGTCAAATCATGCCGCACAATCTCGGCAGAGGTCGAAGAAGCTACGACTGTTGTTACCCGATCCGGAGCACAAACTCAACCTACACCGGGTAACTCGGCTGAAGATCATCAGCCGACAACTGCTGATGCTCCAGGATCTTCGCAGCCTTCGACGACCGACAAGCCTAGGCCGAAGGAGACTCGCTTTGACAAACCGCTCCGAAGAGAGACACCTCATGGGCTGGAGAGGCCCTACAACTTTGACATCTTGGCATAATTAGCTAACATACCGGCCAAATTGTCGCTATACGAGCTCCTGAGACTCTCCAAAGATGTTCGTATCGTATTGAGCGAGGCACTCCAGAACGCCGATGCATATCTGGCTCAGTCCAATCTTACTGGGGAAAGCTCGCCTGCAGATCTCCAGGACAGCGCTTGTACAGGCGTAATACCCAACATTGTCTTTACTCCGCAGGATATGCTTATCAAGACCAACCTGCACGATCGTCCTCTGTATTATACTGGGTACATTAGCGATATCAAGGTGGATCGAATGCATATTGATCCCGGTTCTTCCATAAGCATCATCCCGAAGAGCCTACTACACCATCTGCGTATCCCAATGCATCTTCTGACGTCGACAAGCACCGCCATCAGCGGTTTTAATTCAGGCAGAAGCTATCCGATCGGAAAGATTCGTTTAAAGTGCCAAATCGACGACCTTCAGTCGGAAGTGACCTGTTATGTCATAGATGCAAATACTTCCTACAATATTCTCCTGGGGCATCCTTGGATACACGATTACATGATCGTGCCTTCCACACTGCACCAGTACTTCAAGTACGTCGACAAGCACGGCTTTGTGAGGACAGAATTTGCCGACATCGATCCCTTTAAAGGGGTCGAATCCTACTAATCAGATTCATGCTTGTACGAGAAATCGAAAAAGCACCTTGCCCAAGGAGATACTCAAGCTCAAACTGAGGCAGCAACTGGATCAGAAGAACTGCTAACAATCCACCTGCAAGCCCGCAAACCTGGTAGAACTGCACCCCTTACGGCCACTCTGCGTAAGGACGCAATCAGCCTCTCTGCACAGGAGGAGCAGATGATAATCCGACTGCCAAGGTCTGGCCAAGCGCCAAGACCCACGACAGAGCCACTGACAATCAGGCTGCCTAGAGCTAGCCAGCAACAAATAGAGGAGCTCAATCCCTCTGTCAAGCCGATGACGATTCGTCTTCCCAGAATGAATCGGCTGCCGAGCGCTAAGCCGGGAACTGCTAGCCAGCCAACAACTCCCCGTCTAGCACCGAGAACCAAACTGGGGGTGGCTAGTGCACCAACAACTCCACGATCTTCTCCACCCATGGAGCCCTTGATGATTAAGCTGCCAAAGTTATCCTCTCAGTCTTTATTTACACAGGGGGTAGCTGAAGAAGAGTCAGAACTGGCCAAGTATGTGGCTGCTTACACCGATGTTCCATCCGCAGATGATATAATCCTACTGGAAAAGATAGCTTACTTCATCAATAAAGGGCTATCTTTGAACTACCTCGAGCTTAATAAGCTTTGTACAATGTATGCTATGGAACACGGTATATGTACCCACCTACACACATAAGTGACAAATGTCTACACCGCAAACCAACTTACTCCAGTGGAAGACGCTTACCGTATAATTGAGGAAGAGGATCATACAATCATCTTCGGCCGAAAGAATGATCCACAACCCTTTAGGGTAGAAGAAGTTGATCTTGAACCCGACACCGGAAGATTGCCCCTTTATCTGTATAGTTCCCAATCCAAGTACCTCATGCAAAAATAGAGGTATGATCTGGAAACTACACCAGGCTTGAACTACGGTACTGGACGGTGGTTACCCGTATAATTGTCGGTCCCAGCTGTGAAACCACGAGATTATTACAACAAAACTAGATGTGGGCTAGGTTATGTTACACCGGTAACGACCCCTAAAAGCTCAAACGAGGAATGCGACTGGCATTCACACTCAACCGGATCATCCACTTCCGATTCGGATGTCAGCATCGGGGACATATTTAGGTAAATCTTGTCCGTCAATATGGCATTGGCCGACGCCTACGAAGAAGATAAAGACATTCCCGAACTTCTTGAGTTAGAGCCGTGGGCACAATAGCTAGATACGCAATGGAGGAAACGGTTCGAACAAAGAGAGCCTCCCACCGAAGATGAGGTTGTGCAAGTCGATCTCGATGATGAGTCTTCTCCAAAGCCCATCTTTGTCAGCAAAAGTCTGACAGACGAAGAGCGGAAATCGCTAATACAACTCGTCAAAGAATACATCGATGTGTTCGCCTGGAGCTACGAAGACATGCGAGGACTGAACCCCGAGGTTGCACTTCACAAACTCAACATCCGTCCAGACGCAAAACCGGTCAAGCAACAGCAACGACGGTTCTGCCCCGACATCATGAATGCCATTGAAGCTGAGGTCAACAAACTGATAGCCAGCGACTTCATCCGCGAGGAACAGCATCCATACTGGATCGCCAACATAGTACCAGTCCTCAAAAAGAATGGAAAGATTCGAATCTGCATCGACTTTCGTAATCAAAATGAGGCGTGTCCTAAGGATGAATTCCCCCTCCCTGTCACAGACATCATGATTGACAACACCTGCGGCTTCGAGCGTATGTCATTCATGGATGGTTTCTCAGGGTACAACCAAATCAAGATGTTCCCTGATGACGAAAAGCATACATCATTCCGAACACCAATTGGCATATATTGCTACGCAGTCATGCCTTTCAATTTAAAGAATGCTGGTGCCACCTATCAAAAAGCTATGAGCGTCATCTTTAGAGACCACTTACGCAAGAAAGTGGAATGCTACGTTGATGACATCGCCGTCAAGAGCTGCTCTAAAGAAGATCATCCGCATGATCTGAGGACTGTGTTCGACCTGTTGTGAACGCACAATTTGAAGATGAATCCCACAAAATCCTTCTTGGGCGTATCCAGCGGAAAGTTCTTGGGTTTCATCATTACTTCTCAGGGTATCCACATAGACCCTGAGAAGACAAAGGCAATTATGGAGATGGGTCCCTCGAGAAATCTCTGTGAACTCCGAGGCCTTCAAGGGAGGCTGGCTTACATCAGGAGGTTTATCTCTAACCTCTCCGGACGATGTCAACCATTCACCCACCTCATGAAGAAATGCGTTTCATTCTTATGGGATGAAGAATGCCAGCGCGCCTTCGACAGCATCAAAGAATATCTGACGAACCCTCCAGTCCTGGTGGCCCCGGTTGCTGGAAAACCATTCATGCTCTATGTGCGAGCAATGGAGCATTCTCTCGGTGCTTTACTAGCACAAAATAACGATACAGGCCATGAGCAAGCTATATATTACCTCAGCCGAATGATGATGGGGCCGGAGCATCGATACACTGCCGTGGAGAAAGAGTGCCTTGCTCTGGTGTTCGCCATTCAGAAGATGCAACATTACGTCACGGGACAAACCATCCATGTCATATCAAAAGTTAACCCTCTCAGGGTCCTCTTGACTAAGCTAGGTGCACTCAGCTCTCGCCTCGCTACCTGGGCAATATTACTATCGCCCTACCACATGATCTTCGTCCCGCAGAAGGCTGTTAAAGGTTAAGCTCTAGCAGACTTTTTAGCAGCTCATCCAGGTTTGGAGTCAACCGAAATAGACGAAGAGATTCCAGATGAGGTCGTCAATTCAAATGTGGCCTCTTATGATGTCGTATGGCGAATGTTCTTTGACGATACTTCAAGAACTGGGCTCAAAGGCAACATCGTCGCTGGAGTCGGAGTGGTGCTGATTTCTCCCTCCGGGCTGGTGATCAATCGGGCTTACTCCCTCACGAAGCCCTGTTCAAACAATGTGGCCGAGTACAATACTTTGGTCATTGGCCTGCGACTTGCAAAGGAGCTGGGGGTAGAGTATCTTGAAGCGTACGACAATTCGTAGTTAATCGTCAATCAGATCCGGGGTTCATACGAAGTTCGTCATGAAGACATGGTCCCCTTTCACCGAATAGCGATTGACATCATCTCGTCCTTGGAAGGGTTCTTCATAGAACACATTCCCAGACTCCAGAATATTGAAGCCGATGCCCTAGCAGGCCTGGCCGCTTCTCTAGCGGTACCGAATCAGGCTCATCATCTGGTTGACATAATAGGTCGTGAGTTGGTCTGTCCCAGGAATAATGTTCAATGTATTGAAAGTTACTCCGCTCTGGCAGTCGACGAAGCACTAGACTGGAGACAACCATTCTTCGATTTTGTAGTCTACGACATCCTGCCAGAGAATCCAAAGGAAGCTACTTCCATCAGAAGACGTTCGCTCAGATTCTTCTATGATACGGAGACAAAAATGCTGTATCGGCGATCATAAGATGGATTACTGCTTCGGTGTCTGTCAAATACAGAAGCCAAAGAAGCCGTGCGTGAAGCTTATGATGGCATCTGTGGGGCCCATCAGCCTGGCCCGAAACTACAAGATCGCCTTCGCCGAATGGGCTACTACTGGCCCACGATGGTTGCCGATGCGATAGACTATGCAAGAAGGTGCAAAGCCTGTCAAGTCCATGCAAATTTCATCCACCAACCATCCGAGTTTCTACATCCGACGGTGGCATCCTGGCCATTCGAAGCATGGAGAATGGACATCATTGGTCCAATCACTCCGCCTTCGTCCCGAGGACATCGCTTTATACTAGCAATCACAGATTACTTCTCCAAATGGGCAGAGGCCATTCAGTTGGCAGAAGTAAAGACTTCAAACGTGATCAGCTTCCTCAAGCACCACGTTATCTATCGCTATGGACTGTCCCGAAGGATCATCCACGACAATGGTCCTCAGTTCGTAAGCCACGCCTTCTATCGGTTTTGCGATAAACACCGAATCCAGAATATTGCTTCAACACCATACAACCCGGCAGCTAATGGTCTGGCTGAAGTGTTCAACAAAACAATCATCAAGCTTCTCAAAAAGTTTGTGTCATCAAACAAATGCGACTGGAATGAGAAGCTCGACGAATGCTTATGGGCGTACCGTACTACAGTACGGACGGCCACCGGGAACACACCATTCTCTCTGGTATATAGGAGTGAGGCGGTTCTCCCACTAGAGACTCAAATCCCATCACTCTGTGTTGCTCTCACCTATCGATTAACAATAGATGATAATCACCATCGCCGACTACAAGAGTTGGAGGCCCTAGATGAGAAGCACCTGTTAGCTCAACAATGAATCGAGCTATACCAAGCACGTATCTCGGGAGCTTTTAACAAGAAGGTTAAAATCAGAACATTCCAAGTAGGTGATCTCGTTCTGGCAGTTCGAAGGTCGATGGCTATGACTCAAAAAACCGTCGGCAAATTCTAGCCAAAGTGGGAAGGCCCGTTCATCATCGAGGCTGTATTCTCCAATGGAGCTTACCGCCTCGCGAAATAAAATGAAGGCTTGCTCATGTTACCCATCAACGGCAAGTTCCTGAAGAATTATTATGTCTGAAACGACATCCTCCAAATATCCCAGATTGTGGAGTTATGTACCCTCTAGAATCGCTGAACCTACATTCTGACTCCAAATATCCCAGATTGTGGAGTTATGTACCCTCTGGTACCGCTGAACCTACATTCTGACTCCAAATATCCCAGATTGTGGAGTTATGTACCCTCTGGTATCGCTGAACTCATATTTTGACTCTAAATCTCCCAGATTGTTGAGTTATGTACCCGCAGGTACTGCTGAACTGACACTCTGATCACTACAGATGAATCTATATCGCATCTTTTAGGTAGCAAGTCATGTATGATTATACCTCTGAACTTTCTTCCTAAAAGAGCTCCCTCCTTATGATCCAATACCCGCACTTTTAGTGCACAAAAAGGGTAACAGATCCATAAATTCTCCGAAACAACCACGTCGATGTTACCTCTGAGTTGTTTCCCTTCCATCAAAAACAAACCGTCCCTCACATAGAACTTCTGCGTCCTCATTACCTCTGAGTTGTTCTATGCACCCTTCATGGAGTCCACTCCTGCCATGTCCTCATTACCTCTGAGTGGGAAGGCTCCATCGAAGAAACCCTCATATTTACCATGTCCTCATTACCTCTGAGTAAGTATGTTGGTTTTTCTCTCGACTTATTATCCGTACCCAAGACCGGAGTACGCCAAGGATAATAGGCCCACAAATGTCCTCTGTTGACCACAAATGTTGTACTAAGCTTCCTAGTACATGCCCCTTATTTCTTATCATGCCCCGGGAGCCCAGCTGCTCCATGGTATTCTTTCCTCCGATATCAGGAACTTCCATGGCCACCTTACTGTGGAATTGTTCTAAGTATCCCCATCTAACTTGTTATCCGTACCTAAAACCAAGGTATACCAGGGGTAACAAGTCCACAAACAGTCCCCCAGTGGGGCAGATACCATAACACCACAAACACAATAAGCAGTACAAATGAAGGATAAAATGGAACATACTCTTTTATTTGAAAGTCAAAAGTACTACATGTTCTGGGGACCACGTCCCCCTCAAGAAAGGAAAAGAACGAAAAAAAAAGAAGGAAAAAAGCCGACTATGGTTCGGCGATACACAATTCCATGAGACGGTCCCTCAGCAAGACAGTCAACCGCTTGAACCCCTGCTTGGCCCGACGTTCGGCCTCCTGAGCCAGCCGCTCCGCGTCTTCTAGGTGCACATGAGCCCGCCAGCCATCCTCGAGCTTCTTCAAAGCACGCTCCAGGCTAACAGAAGCTCGGAAGACCCTTTCGGCCTCCTGAACGATAAGCTCTTTATCCGCACGGAAAGCTTCAAGCTCAGACTCCAAGAAGGCCAGCTTCCTCTGGAGTTCGAGGATCTGCTCCCTTGTATCAATTACTCCACGAGAGGCGACCGCTTCCCGAGCTAGGCAATCCTCACTCTTACAGCTCAGCTGATCATATTGAAGAGATAGGTCACCGAGGTCCTTCATTATAACCGGCTTGGACTTATCTCGTGTAGCCCTTACCTTCTCCAAGACAGTGGTAAGGACGCCCCGCTCCTGATCTATTGCCGCAGACAGATCAGCTTGCCACAGCACTTAAAACTGGGCCACAAGCTGATCAGCCTCTAATAATTTGGGCTCCAGAAGCTCAGTTATCCCTGCCCCACCAGGGAGGGTTTTAAGAATGTCAATCTGGCCTCGGGCGTATTGTCGGGCCAAGGCAAAGGGGGTCCCCTGCTCCACAGTAGCTTTGACCCCTCTCTTTAAGTGGCGATAGAAACTGTCAACTACATCCTGTGATGCCTCATCCAGAACTTTCGTAGAGGACGGCGTCAGAGGAAGTGTAGCTGGCAGTGTCGAAGGAGATACGCCAGAACTTGCTACCCCTGCCACCAGGGAAACAAATTCCGAGCGAAAAGATGCATGGATAGCAGCTAAGTCCTCCTCCACGGCCCGGAGAACCTGGATACTCGGTTAGGCGGAGAGGTCGACCCCCGAAGCTACATGAGCAGAGAGGGACGTAGGGACCATGGCTCATTGCCCCGGCTGTGCCGCCATCTGATCTCCCGAACTCGATCCAGCGGGAGATCCCTCAATATAAGTTGGAAGGGGAGGGGGCACACTCCCTCCCACCAGATTTCTGCTGGTAGAGCCTTCCCCAACAATATCCGTCATTGGCAGTGAAGAGGCAGGACCCATATGTCCAGAGCAACCATCAATCAGCATAACCCAGATGAGCCTCCTCACTAGTCAAGATTTAGCTTATCCTACCAGGGGAGGGTTGTGGAAGCTGAGGTTCGCTCACAGCCGCCCTAGTTCCCTCACCAGCAACTTCCAAACCGAATTCAGCTGGCTCTTCTGCTCCAGCCGCCCCAGAAGGAGCGATGACTGGATCAATGTCACCCTGCTAAAATTCAATAGTCTCGGGGACGGGTTCAGCGGAGCCTCCGTCGCCCTGGGTCGAGACCTCAGCAATGTGAGATCCCTCAGCCGCCGCCGAGAGAACCCGGCAGAAATAATCTTGGCACACATGTCACTAATCAAAGTATTCAGGGCCGGATTGACTTCAGAAACAGTAGTCGGTTCTATAGAATCCAACTCTTCCGACGCCTACAGAGAAGAGAAAAAAATTGATTAGGTCATAGTTCAGGAAAAAAAAGAGATAAAAAAGGAGATGGTCGCAATTCAGTTCACCTCCGAAACAGCGTCATCACCTTCGCCCCTCTCCTTAATGAGCAACCCGCGGCGTCTTACCGCAGCCCGCTTCACAGAGAAGGTTACGCCACTAATAGAATCACGCCTGCCTCGCTTGCGCGATGGACCAGGCGCAATAGGCGGCTGATCCGCTACCATCTCATTGGACGCAACAGGCGGCTGATCCGCCACTATCTTATTTGGCACGACAGGTGGCTGATCCGCCACCATCTCATCTGGCACGACAGGCTTCTGATCCGCCCCAACATCTTCCACAGGAGGGGAAGAGTTATCTGCATCATGCTCATCATTCTCTTCGTCCACGTTAGTGGACTCCAAGTCAGGCACGGGAACCGCATTCGCCCTCCTCTTCCTCGTCTTAGACCCCTTGGGCTTCTCCGCCAAGCCGGTACCTGTAGAAGCATGGAATTTCACAACCAGAAAGCCCATGCGCCAGACACTACATGCGCTAGAACTCAGACGAAGAATTTCACAGCAAAATCAATAAGTATAGACATTTGAAGAAGGACTTTTTATTTATATATAAAAGTCTATTACATGTCTAGAAAAGGTTGTACAAAGGAGAAATTCTACAAAGGAAAGATCCTAAGCCTACAGCCAGCGGCCACCGTGCGCCTTCAGATAAGCGCAGCGGCCACCATGCGCCTTCAGATAGGCGCAGCTTCACCATGCGCCACCAGTGAGGCGCAGCAGATACTATGCGCCTCCATCCAGGCGTATCCCGCCATCTCTTCAGCAGCTCAGTTATGTGCATCCGGCCCAGCTATGTGCATCCCTTCAGCCAAATTCTTCCAGCCAGGCTCACCTGGCCGAGCAGAGCCCAGTTATGTGCCGCTCTTCCAACCAGGCTCGCCCGATAAATGCTTCGATACACAAAGCATTTAACCCTCTGGCTGGAACCAAGGAAGAGAAGAGCACCGTAAATGCTGTGGCCAGGGGAGGCTTCGAAAGAGCCTCCAAAGCCGAAGGAAGACCGTGATCGAAACCGCGGCTAAAGGAGCAGCTTTCGACGCGATCAAAGTGGGGAAACCCCACTTTGCAGGAAGAGAGAGCCTTGTACCGCCATTCCGATCTACGGCTCTTCCGGAATAACGGAGACGAGGCTCGAGCATCCCTATCTTTGGATGCAACAGACACCTTCCGCCTGCCTCAGAAGCCCTCGACTCCGTCTTTTGGATGTAACAGTCACCTTCAAGTGCATAAAAGACAACACAGCGTCTCATTTTCACCCTCGGGAGCACTTCGTCAACAGAATGCACCCGCATGTTCAAGTTCATGTTGGAAGTACGTGAGGGAATGAGAAGCAAACCTTCTCTCCATGCCACTATTTATAGGCCGGGCAGATCAAACCCACATGCCAAGTGGATGGCCCTCCGAATTCCGTGCAATGAATTTACATTAAATGGATGAACCGGACGCCTCGAATTCAGCCAAACGGCTATTTATAGCACTCGAAGAGCGAGACAGCCGCATCATTAAAAGACATGTCCGATGCGCCAGCCAGACAGTGCATCACACGGACGCGTCCTTCGGCATCAGGCGCATCACACAGACGCGCCCTACAGTACTCGACGCATTATAGAGGGTGCGCCCCCACACATCTCCAGACCGAGTAGAACGCCAATCGACGCGCCCACTCAGCTGTCCATCGAACGTCACCAACATTAAATGCTGAACTGACAGAGTTGGCAGCACGCCTCCCAAAGTCTGAACAGTTTACAGCTTTATTCAGAAAATGAAGCGTCGGCAACGTCAGCATCATCATGACTCTATTTCGACGGCTACTGCCACGTGGCCACCCGCATGCGCCTCTACGGCCATGCGTCCACACTCGCATGCACCTCTACGGCCATGCGTCCACACCCGCATGCGCCTCTACGGCCATGCGTCCAAACCAGCATGCGCCTCAAAAGCCATGCACCTCAGACCCTTCACTGATCCCTAAAGACAGAAGAAGAGTCTCCGGTTGAAGTTTTGCATGCGCCTCAAAAGCCATGCACCCCAGACTGATCTCTGATCCCGAAAGACAGAAGGAAGGTCACCTGCATGCGCCTCAAAAGCCATACGCTCTAAATGGTTTATAACACCTAAAGGTTATGAGCCGCAGCCTCCTCCTGCGCCCAATCCAAGGCGCAGCTCACCAGATCACTCCTCTCCACCAAATCCGAGATCTTCGAACCATGAGACGACGACACGTGTCCTTTGACTCAACTCATCCGAGATTTCAGCAACGGAAAGATCTTTCCTCTGCTACGTACCGGCTCACAACAGCAGTATGAAGAGTTCTCCCCCTCGATCAGGGCACAGCATCCATGCGCCTCCATCAGCAACCTCCACGTGGCGTCCCCACACCGGCGCATCCTACATGCGCGCATGAGCAGCCAGCCTGCAAAAACTATAAATAGAAGGATCATCCCCTTCACACACACATAGAGACTCAGAATACAAGACTCACAGAGAATCCACAACAGAGAATCACCGGAGAGGCAGTTCTAGACACTCAACGTCTTCCTCCTCTCAGCAAGCTCCATCACCCAGAGCAATCAACACCTTCAGAGAACCGATAACCGCCGTCAGCCGGTCAACGGAGTCAACGCATTACCACTCGCTCCATTGGCACTAAGGACCCAGCTTAAACAAAAGTGTACTCCTAGGACTACATCTAAGTCCTATATTGTATCACTGTTTTGTTTGTATTAAGATTTCAATCAAAACAATTTTAATGGCAAACAAGCTGGCGACTCTGCTGGGGACTTCTTTCTCCTCTACCGAGAAAGTCGTGTCACAGGCCGACGACGTGAAGGTGGGCTCCTCCCACAAGACGCTGGTAGTGCGCCTCAATCAACAGGCGTACGAGGAGTTCATTTCTGAAGGAAGTGCGAGTCCTTCGAAGTGGCTGTCGAAGCCGAAGAAGACCCGCGCAGTCTGGGTGCACAAAGTCGACGCCTCGGGCACCACCGTCGAAGGGGATGCGCCCGTCCAGCCTTCCCTTCCTGCTGACGTCCTCAGCAGTCAAGGTGCGCCCGCTGATGCAGTGCATCTCTCGGGGAAGCGTGCGGCTGACCACGTTCCCCAGCCATCTTTCTCTCAGGCGAGGAAGATACGTCGACGGAGCAGGGGCGCAGCCAATGCCCCGCGCATCACTTCTGATGCGCCACAAAGAGCCTTTGTCTTTGACAGACTCACTCGCTGTAATGGCGAGGAGAATTTGGATGCTGAGTACTATGCGCCCTAGCGGGCTGGTACGAAGAAATCCAAGGCGGCACGGGCCATGCGCCACAAACGTGCTATGCCAGCAGCCGGCCAGAGGCACGCGCTTACAATTACGCGCGCTGCCGATGGCAAGCTGTACAAAGTTGACTCAAGTGCTTCTGCACCGACAACGAGTCGACCTTCAAAGTCCTCATCTCGCTTGGGCGCATTCACTGCGTGCACAACCAAGCCGAGAGAGGCAAACTCTGTGGTCTTGAACTCCCGTGCCTCCTCTGGTTGTGCGTTCGAGGTCCGTTTAAGTCACTTCAAATGCTGTGGTTCCCCCACTACTGATCGTGATGCCTGCTTGGTATTAGATCAGGGGGCGCAGCACTCACCAGACCACCCCGGTGCTTGGCCCTGCCATGCGCCTGAGAGGGGTGTGAGGGTAGCACTCTCCTCCAACGACTTGTGCAACGTGATCACTCACAAGCGCCGGTCAGGAGAGTTGACCAACAAGCACGATACGCCTCTCACGGGGCACACTTGTGCAGTGGTCACCATCAACTGCTGTTGCAAGACGGCAGTACCGCCAAAGCAGTCGGTCTTCCAACGGCTACAATCATCGACACCCCTCCGACATCGCCTTGGGATGAAGGTGTCAGCAGAAGAGGAACTAAAGATTGCGTCATGCAACGTGATCTCCAATTCCTCATCTGTCCGGAAGACGACTGCCAATTCCTCGTCTTCATCCAAAAGCCAGCCGAGGAAAACCAAGGCAGCTGTCACGACCTCTGGAGTGTTCGAAGGTACTCGGTCGAGAAAGAAGTCCTTGGAGGAAGCGGGGGGTAGCCAGACCCTTGTCGAGCCTCCTTCCGAAGACGAAGATGTCCAAAGCACAGCTGCGGCGGATCTTCATCAAGGCGAAGATGGCCTCCCTGAAGCCCCTCAAAAGGACGATGTCCTCCAGGACACCGCCGGAGGTAGTGCTGAAAACGAAGAGGCCCTTCAAGACAGAGCTGAGGGCAGTCAGGCCCTTGCAGATGCGCCTGTCGAAGACGAACTCCAGAATGTGGCTGGGGGTGGCCAAACACCAGGAGAAGTGACTCCCCCACATGAGAGCGAGGCTGAGAGCGAAGCCTCAACTAATCTATCCACTTTCGGCCGTGTCATGACAGTATACATGATCGGGGGTGATCTTGAGACTGATGCGCCGCCACAGGACATTGTCCAGCGCATAGACTCACTAGAGGGAGGACTCAAAACCCTCTCTGCCTCAATGCAAGCACTGACTCAAGCAGTGTTTGAGATGCGGTCGGCCTTGATCAGGACACCTTCAAATGGTCCCGACCCAGGAGCCAATGGAGAGTCGAGTGTGCCCCTCCAGCGGACACCCTCAGACACAGAAGCACCCCGGACATCGGAGCCCTCAAACGCTCCACTCTAGGTAGTACCTCCTTCTCCGACTCCTAGCTCCATGGAGGACGTGGTCAAAATGATCAAAGATCTGCGGGAGCGCTTCGAGTCCAAGAACAGGCAGGAGGAGCGCCAGAAGATGGGCATTCCCCAGCCTTATCCCCTTGAGTGGAACAAGGTGGTTTATCCCCCAAAGTATAAACCACAAACACTCACGCCGTATGACGGGAAGGACTCTCCACGATGGTACCTGACGTACTTTCAGTCGCAGACAGGGCATCTTCCAAAGAAGGACGCGCTCCTCACCAGCATCTTTGTTGGGGCCCTGAAAGGGGTGGCGTATGACTGGTACTACAGCCTCCCCGATAATTCCATATCGTCCTTCGACGACCTGACACACCTCTTCCTCGACCGCTTCTACGACGGTGGGAAGGACATGACGATGGCGTCTCTCATTGAGATACGCCAGAAGGACAAGGAAACGGTTCGGGCATTCATCGAACGCTTCCATCAGGCCTGCTTCAGGCTACCTCCAGGCATGCCAGAACATGCGCTTCTCTCCGCTTGCAGTATGAACATGCTGCCTGCAGTAAAGCTCTGGCTTAACTCTATTCCCCCTCCCGACTGGAGCTCCCTAATCATTGAAGCTGAAGCTGCAGAGAAGAAGGCGGCCAATGCACGTCTTCTGGGTGTTAGCTTCCCCGCCTTTGACGATAAGGGGAAAAAGTCCGCAACCAACAACTCCGGACGAGAAACAAAGGGAAAACAGGCATTGACTGTTAATGCCTTGAAGGGCGCATCTGCGCCTACTCAAAAGCCTCCACTGGCACCGAGACCCAAGGAGGTGTATTCATTCAATGATGACGACACCCTGCAACTCTTTGAGATACTGAAGCAGGGTGACAAGATCAAGCTTCCGGACCCGAAGCGGCCCGATGAAGTCGGGAAAGTGGACAACCCGAGGTACTGTCACTACCATCGGTTTGTCGGACACCCGACTAAGGACTGCTACGTCCTCAAAAATTACATCCAGCGCATGATCAATGCGGATGTAATCTCCGTCGACTACGAAGAGAATACGGTGTCAGCTAATGTGGTGTCACTTCAGTTCGACACCTTGCCACCGACTACCACACAAGATGGCGTCGTCCCCATCCCTAAGGCGACAATGGAGGTGGTGAATTTGCCACCCACCCGTGACAATGTGAGTGGACTTGTCCCACTCACCACATCTCGAGGAGAGGTCCTCTGGGTTCATCCCGACCTCGTCTCCGAGGTAACTCAACCGGAGGTACGCCCTACCTCCAAAGCAAAAGGCAGGAAGATCAAGTCTTGCCGTACGGTCTCTTCTTCAACGGAAGAGGCGCTTCCTGTGCAGACACATGCACAACAGAACTCCCAGCCCGGTGAAGCTGCCGCCGAAGTGGTGCCTCCTGGCACCATCCCTGAGGAGGGTCCATCCAAGCCCTCAGCAGCCAATAAACAAAAGCAAGTGGAGGCCCGTTTCGACAGACCTCTGCGGAAAGAAAATGCTTCGGGGCTAGCCAAGCCCCACAATTTTAACATTCTGGCACAACTGGCCAGTACTCCTGTACGCTTGTCTTTGTTCGAGCTCCTGCGTCTCTCCAAGGACTCCCGAGAAGCTCTCTGCGAAGCTCTGAAGGATGCCGAATCCTTTCTCAGTCAGGTCAAGCAGCCTGAAGACCTCCCAGCTACTTGTGCACACTGTCATTGTGCGGATGAAGTTATCCCAAACATAACCTTCACCCAACAAGACATGCTGCTCAAGCATCACCGACATAACCGACCGTTGTATTACACAGGGTACATCGGTTCGGTAAAGGTGAGCAGGATTCAGATCGATCCGGGGTCTTCCCTAAATTACTATAATCGGACTCGACGGGGGTTAGGCTATGTCACGCCGCCATCAACTCCAGAGAGTTCAGACGCAGAAGACATAGAACATTCCCACTCGTCTGAAGCATCGACGTGGGATTTCGATACCAGTATCGGATCAGTCTTCAGGAAAGTGCTGTCAACTAACATGACATCGGCACAACCTCAGAAAGATGAAGGCGAAGACCAACCGCCGGAACCCTTCGAAGAAGAACCCTGGGCTCAACGCCTAGGAGAACAATGGGAGTCTCGTTTTGAGTTACGAGAACCTCCCACCGAAGACGAAGTCGAACAGATCGACCTCGGGGATGGGTCTTCTTCTAAACCCATCTTTATTAGCAAAAGCTTGGAAGGAGAAGACCGAGAATCTTTAGTCCAACTGGCTAAGGAATATATTGACGTCTTCGTCTGGAGCTACGAAGACATGCCGGGTCTCGATCCACAGATCGCGATGCATAGGTTGAACATCTTACCAGATGCCAAACCTATCAAACAACAACAGCGACGCTTCCCCCGGACATCATGAACGCCATCGATCAGGAGGTGGACAAGCTCTTGACCAGTGGCTTCATCCGTGAGAAACAACACCCGGACTGGGTAGCCAACGTCGTCCCTGTTACCAAGAAGAACGGGAAGATACGAGTCTGTATCGACTTCAGGGATCTCAACTCTGCTTGCCCAAAGGATGAATTCTCGCTCCCAATCACCGATGTAATGATCGACAACACATGTGGCTTTGAACACATGTCCTTCATGGACGGGTATTCAGGCTACAATCAAATCAAGATGTTCCCCGATGACGCAAAACACACGTCATTCAGGACTCCGAAAGGTGTTTTTTGCTACACAGTAATGCCCTTCGGCTTGAAGAACGCCGGTGCAACGTACCAGCGAGCTATGAGCACCATCTTCCGTCAACATCTTCGCAAGACAGTTGAGTGCTATGTTGACGACATCGCAGTCAAGAGCCGCCTCAAAAGAGATCACCTACAGGACCTAAAGACGGTCTTCGATCTCATGCGGGCACATCAACTCAAAATGAACCCCGTTAAATCCTTCCTGGGGGTTTCTAGCGGCAAATTCTTGGGCTTTGTCATCACGGCAAAAGGCATTCATGTCGATCCCGAGAAGACTAAAGCCATCCTCAACATGGACCCTCCGAAGAACCTTCGAGAACTTCGGGGCTTACAGGGACGTTTGGCATACATCCGGAGGTTCATAGCAAACCTCTCCGGTAAATGTCAACCCTTTACTCAGCTCATGAAGAAGGGAGTCTCTTATGTCTGGACAGAGGAGTGCCAAAAGGCTTTCGACGACATCAAGGCTTACTTGACAAGCCCGCCAGTCCTAGTGGTACCTGTCGTCGGTAAACCATTCCTCCTCTACGTCCGTGCCATGGATCATTCCCTCGGCGCTTTACTGGCTCAAAACAGCGATGCAGGCTACGAGCAAGCAATCTACTACCTCAGTCGAACACTCATCGGGGTCAAACACCGGTACAACCCCGTTGAAAAGGAGTGCTTGGCTTTGGTGTTTGCCATTCAGAAGACTCGTCATTACGTCTCGGGCCAGACAATTCACGTCATCTTCCGAGTCAATCCGCTCAGAGTTCTCATGACGAAGCCAGGGTCATTAAACTCCCGGCTGGCTACATGGGCGATCCTACTAACGCCATATAACATGGTGTTTGTCCCGCAGAAGGCGGTCAAGGATCAGGCTCTGGCTGACTTTTTAGCTGCACACCCCATCCCAGAATCTTCAAAACTCTATGAAGATATCCCGGATGAAGTCCAAGAATCAAACGTCACTGAAAGAAGCCCCGTTTGGCGGATGTTCTTCGATGGCGCTTCAAGAACGGGCCCCAACGGCCAAATCATCGCAGGAGTGGGGGTAGTCTTAGTCTCCCCCGATCAGCTGGTCATCCAGCGCGCATACTCCCTTTCGAAGCCGTGCTCCAACAATATTGCTGAGTACAATGCACTCGTCATGGGACTCCAGCTAGCACAACAGCTGGGGGTGGATCATCTGGAAGCCTACGGCGACTCGAAACTTGTCGTAAACCAGATTTGGGGGCAATACGAGGTTCGCCATAAAGATTTGATCCCTTACCATGAAGTTGCATTGAACATCATTTCAACCTTCACTGGGTTCTTTATCGAACATGTACCCCGCCTACAAAACTTGGAGGCTGACGCTCTGGCTGGCCTCGCAGCCTCATTGGCCGCGCCCCTTGGGACTCAACACTATGTCACGGTAACTGGCCGAGACTTGATTTGTCCCAGAAACAACCTATGTTTGCAAATGGCTCACGCCATGCCGACAAACACTGGGGTTAATGTCCGAGACTGGAGGTTCCCGTTCATCGACTTCGCTGTCTACGGAATCCTTCCAGAGGACCCGAAGGAAGCCGTCTCAGTCAGGAGACGCTCTCTTCGATTCTACTACGATACAGCCACTAAAATGCTGTACCGACGCTCCTTCGACGGGCTTCTCCTTCGATGCCTGTCTAACGAAGAAGCGGCCGAAGCTCTTCGAGAAGCTCATGACGGAACTTGCGGAGCTCACCAACCAGGGCCTAAGTTGCAAGATCGACTGCGATGTATGGGCTACTACTGGCCAACCATGGTTGCCGACGCAGTAGAATATGCTAAGAAGTGCCATGCATGCCAACTTCATGCAGACTTCATACATACACCATCTGAACCTCTACATCCTACAGTCGCCTCCTGGCCATTCGAAGCCTGGGGCATGGACATTGTAGGGCCAATCACCCCTTCTTCATCGAGAGGACACCGCTTCATCCTGGCCATCACCGATTACTTCTCCAAATGGGCGGAAGCAGTCCCACTAGCAGAAGTAAAAAGCTCCAGGGTGGTCAGCTTTATCAAACACCATGTCATTTACCGTTTCGGGGTACCCCGGCGGATCATCCATGACAATGGTCCTCAGTTTATCAACCACATTTTCAGCAGGTTCTGTGACAAGAATCGCATTCAAAACATGGCCTCAACCGCCTACAATCCGGCAGCAAACGGATTGGCCGAGGCGTTCAACAAAACTATCGTCAGGCTGCTCAAAAAGGTCGTGTCATCCAACAAATGCGACTGGGACGAAAAGTTTGGCGAATGCCTTTGGGCCTACCGCACAACGGTACGGACCCCAACAGGCAACACTCCATTCTCCCTGGTCTACGGGAGCGAAGCAGTACTGCCTCTCGAGATACAGATACCTTCGCTCCGCGTGGCAATCACAAACGATCTCACAGAAGAAGACAATCAACGTCGTCGTCTGCGGGAACTGGAGGCACTTGACGAAAAGCGTCTCCTAGCTCAACAATGCATCGAACTTTACCAAGCCCGTATATCACAGGCTTTCAACAAGAAGGTCAAGCAAAGAACTTTCCAAGTTGGCGAACTGGTTTTAGCAGTCAGAAGGCCAATGGTGTTAACTCACAAGACACCAGGGAAGTTCGAGCCCAAATGGGAAGGACCCTTCATCATCGAGACGGTATACTCAAACGGTGCTTACCGGCTCGCCAAACCCAATGGGGACTTGTTCATGATGCCCATCAACGGCAAGTTCCTAAAGAAGTACTATTCTTGACATCCTCCAAGACATGTATTTCCCCAAACAACCTCTTTTCACAAAATCAATCGCTTCCGGAACCCAGCTGTTCCGTGGCATCCTTCCGTAGAAAGATAACCACGTTCACATTACCTCTGAGTTGTCTCTCTACATCCTACAAAGCGGAACCTTACATTTCGTGACAAGAATCGCATTCAAAATATGGCCTCAACCGCCTACAATCCGGCAGCAAACGGATTGGCCGAGGCGTTCAACAAAACTATCGTCAGGCTGCTCAAAAAGGTCGTGTCATCCAACAAACGCGACTGGGACGAAAAGCTTGGCGAATGCCTTTGGGCCTACCGCACAACGGTACGGACCCCAACAGGCAACACTCCATTCTCTCTGGTCTACGGGAGCGAAGCAGTACTGCCTCTCGAGATACAGATACCTTCGCTCCGCGTGGCAATCACAAACGATCTTACAGAAGAAGACAATCAACGTCGTCGTCTGCGGGAACTGGAGGCACTTGACGAAAAGCGTCTCCTAGCTCAACAATGCATCGAACTTTACCAAGCCCGTATATCACAGGCTTTCAACAAGAAGGTCAAGCAAAGAACTTTCCAAGTTGGCGAACTGGTTTTAGCAGTCAGAAGGCCAATGGTGTTAACTCACAAGACACCAGGGAAGTTCGAGCCCAAATGGGAAGGACCCTTCATCATCGAGACGGTATACTCAAACGGTGCTTACCGGCTCGCCAAACCCAATGGGGACTTGTTCATGATGCCCATCAACGGCAAGTTCCTAAAGAAGTACTATTCTTGACATCCTCCAAGACATGTATTTCCCCAAACAACCTCTTTTCACAAAATCAATCGCTTCCGGAACCCAGCTGTTCCGTGGCATCCTTCCGTAGAAAGATAACCACGTCCATATTACCTCTGAGTTGCCTCTCTACATCCTTCATGTTTACCACGTCCACATTACCTCTGAGTAAACATCCCGTACAAACAACTCCTGTGTTGTCGTACATTGATCGCAGAACTTCCACGTCCACATTACCTCTGAGTTGTTCAGCGTATCTCCCAGGATCATTCCTACCACGTCCATAAATACCTCTGAGTAGGAGGATTCTATCATTTGAACCTAATGATTGCCATGTCCACATTACCTCTGAGCAAACATGTTGGTTCCTTCAAACTTATTATCTGTACCTAAAAACCAAGGTGCGCAAAAGATAATAGGTCCACATAAATCATCAAGTTCATGAGATCAAAAATGAACACATCACAAAGAGATAGTGTATTTCTTTATTTTTCAAAAAAAAGGGGGGGAGTACAGAAATACGCTATTTCCCCAGCAAGAGTTGCAAAAAAACACATAAAAAGAAGAGAAGCTACAATCCCCGATCCTCCCCAGGGTGGGATGAGAGTTCTCTAACTCGACGTCTCAGGTCGGCAGTGCGAGTTTCCACAGTCGCCTGGACTCGCAGCTCGGCTTCTTGACGCATTAACCCGACAGCCTCAGCGGAAGTTTTACTCTCATACTTCTCATCAAGCTGTCGTCGCTGCTGAGCCAAAGCAAGGGTCCGCTGAGTAAGAGTCGCTTCCTCCTGCTTGAATGCCACGTGTTCAGCCATGACACGATCAGCTTCTAGTTGAAGTTGGGCCCGCTGGTCTTCAAGACGGCGCATCTGAGCATCAACCTCTGCGATGTTTGCATCCACCGCAGCCCGCTTCTCCGTCGTCTTCTTCATGGATTGAGACAACTGCTCCGCCGCAGCCTCAGTCCCAGCCACTTCACGCTCCTAACTGCTCACATCGGCTCGATGGGAAGCCTCGATCTCAGCCATCAACTTCCCTATCTCTGCATCTATCAAGACCGAGAGGTCATTTCGTTGGATGCGCTGCAGTTCCGCGAGCCGCTCGTCCAGCTCCATCACCGAAACCTCCAGAATTTCGGCCATATGGTCATGGCCCTGGTGAATGCGGATCAGCTCGATACAAGGCATTGCCAAAGCTTTTGCCGCCGCAAAGCTCCCCTTGGCATCCATCACTGCAGATACGCCTTTCTCCAGCATTTTGTACACTCCCTCGACGAGGAACTTCACATACCCGTCGGCTTCCGCCAACACCTGCGGCGTCATAGCAGGAGTTGAGGGAGCTACTACAGTTTGCGGACCGGAGGAAGATTCGCCAACCTCGATCTGAGAGGTTCGAACCTCGGCAGCAATAGGCTCTTCATCAACAGGGCCCAGACTGCTAGCCCGAGGAGTCGAAGGAACAGAAGGAGCCGGCACATGCGTCGTGATAGTACCCCAAGTGGAAGGAGCAACAGAGGGTTCCACACCCTTACCCTTCTCAAGCTCGGAGAAATCATCGACGCCAACGGCCACCTCTTCTACCCCCGACATTCTATCAGCATCAGCTACCTCCCCCGGTAAAACGGGGAGATCAACATTTATCTCCTGGCCAGCCCCAGGAGACAAGACCGGCAGAAGGGTCTCACTCTTCTCAAATCCCTCTACAGGAACAAAATCTGTCGCTACCGCCTGATCGGTAGCCATCTCTATGTCCATGGTTGAAGCCAAGGAAGGATTCGGCAATGATTCAGCCGACCTCCCTTCATCATGACCAGGAGGAGAATCAACCCTCTCCTCTATCCCCACTGCTTCTGCTGCCCCCGCAACAGACTCCTGCAGCTCCGGAGCGGTGTCATCGGAAGATGATGAACTCCATTCCTCTTCATCACCAGGAAGCTGCGCACTTGCTAAACCTTCGATATGTGAAGCCTCCGCTGTGGCCTTCGCCACCTCGGAAGCTGCACCACCCTCAGGTTCCCTCCTGACATAACCCGGAAAAACCGGAACCTCCACGATGACAGTATCCTCCGGATCTTCCTCTATGAGAGACATCATTGTCGGCGGGATACGCACCCCAGACGAGCTCGCCATCTCTTCTCGCCTACTCCCACCCGACTTTGGGGTACGAGGTTTTCTTTTTAGCGGCTCCTACAAAAGAAGATGGGATCTCGTAAGTGGCGGAACCAAAATCAGATTTAGTAGGATGTCCTTACCTCTTCGGACGCCGAATCCGATGACACCGTCGGTAACGATGCCTTCTTCTGCTTCTTCGACACAAGAGATTCAGCCCCTGCATCTGCACATCGTTTCGGTCGATCGCCCGAGGGTTCTGCTTGTGATGCGGATGGGGCACTCCGTTGACCCACCCCTGACGGACGATGCGGCCGGGCCTTCACTGGCGTATCCCCAGTCGCTGCTAACTGGGTGCCTGCGATAAGGCTGGTCTCCTTGTCATATCCGGAGGGCGGGGCAGCCATAACACAGTAAAATTTGGCGGCCGAGTAAAGAATGGGCGGCCGCGGATCGGGGACGGGCAACGTAAAACGAGCTCCGGTACATCCGGCATTATAGTAATGCCAAGCTCGTATACCATCCAACAAACTTCCAACATACCCCAGGGTATTACTGGGGTTATCCAACATCATCTGAGCATAACCAAATTGCCGTACAAAATGGCTCGGCAAGTACGGTTCCAGGTAGCACTGATTCCGGTTCCGGTACACCAGATGGGACGGCCGGATATTTTGCAACCAGCGGAATCCCCATTGAGGCAGAGTGGTAGTGCCTTCGCCCAGGTCCCGTAAATCCTCGTTGGCCTCAAAACCCAAATAGATGGGACCAACTTTGGTGATCTCCCAACCCTGAAGACGGGATAAAACCTTTCTACAAACCGGGACACCAGTATGCGACCAGCTCCTCCGATGGAAACGACGAAGGAATGCATCTCCAGCCTTATAATCTCCTTCCGAGCCTGGGCTCATCACACTGGCATGATGCAGAATCAGCCATCCTATCAAATAGTGAAACGGCAGTTCGGCGTGCGGGAAGTTATTGTTTCGGCCTCTGTCATGAATCACATTTCCAGCAAACTCTCTCAAACCTCGCTGCAGGTTACATACCATTGCGGGGAGAAGAGCCAAACGCCGGCCGAAAACCAGCTTCACGGCTGGCAGGATTAAGTTTCGGGTTACCCTCTCTACGGCACCGGATCCGCTCGCAAATACGCAATCCCGGAGCCATATCATCAGGTAGGATGCCAACACCACCTTGGGTGACATCCGATAAGCAAGATGCCAGAAGCAGCTGTAGGAACGTGCATCTGACTGCTGGTCCTCATTTCCTCGAGGATTTTTCTCCCCTAACCTGCTCATTTCGGACAACACTTCGCTACGAGACAGCACCGGTGGAGTGGAAAATTGTGAGGGATCCTCCTTGTCTTGTCTAAAGACATGATCTCTCCAAGCGGTCACATGAGGCTGCGTCCCGTTCCTATCCCGTCTCTGCATATAGTAATGATGACTCGCCACTTCCTTGAAGACGGCCGTCATCTCCTCAGCCCTGTCCCCCAGGACCTGAAGTTCCTCGTTGGTGGGAAAGTACTCTTCATAGGGTTCCGACCCCCAAGGGAGTTTTGACACCTCGTACATCTCATGAAGTACGAACCCTAATTCCCCCACCGGAGTAAAGAAGGTCCCGGTATGGATATCAAACATCTCCAGGAGTGCGAGGAACATGTGCCTATTAAGGTCAACACCTGCCTGGGTAGCACGGATCGCGGCAGTCAACCCGATCTCTCGGAGCTCAGTCTGAAACCGCGACAAGATCCAGAGCGTCAGTTTATCCCATTTGGAGACGTAATGGCACCAACCCTCCACCCGAAACTCTCCTGTTGGGTAGGAACATTCCATAAAAAACATACGATGTGTAAAAGTTGAAGCACTATAAGCAAACGTATCAATGGGTACATCACTGTAGAGGCTCCCAGGACGTAAAGTCCGCCAAGTGTAAGAAGACCCAGACCGTACAACGGTCAAAGCATCCCTTTGGTCGGAAGTAGAATCAATTTGGATGACACCAGTCACCGCTCCCCCCTGAGAAGGGGTAAGCTCCCAAGACATCCTCCTCTGGGAAATAAGGCGACAGAAGGACGTCAAAGGCCACTGACGTTCAAGTTGCTTAACAGTCATATGCACTCCATTCGCAGTAAAGAACCAGTCCTCCCTGACCTTCAGTACTGACGAGTCAGTAGAAGTGAGACGGTCCCCGAACAGGAACTCAGGCTTCAGGAAGGTCACTTTATCAGATGTGGAAGGCTTAATGACTCCACGCTCCATCATCCGTTTGAGGAACCAATACTGCTGTTCACGGATTAGGGTCATTCTCTCAGGAGGCTGATCCAACATAAGAGCATCTTGGGCGGGGTTTATCACTTCCTCGTTATGCTCTACTCCCATTTGGTTGAAGGCAGCCTCCAAGACCCGAACAGGCATGCGCCCAGAAATCATGTGCCCTGACCTCCATGCTTCTTATTCAAAGTATTCCAAAACTTATTCAAAAGTTTTGAAAACTTTGAAGGGGGTCTTGTAGAAGCATGGAATTTCACAACCAGAAAGCCCATGCGCCAGACACTACATGCGCTAGAACTCAGACGAAGAATTTCACAGCAAAATCAATAAGTATAGACATTTGAAGAAGGACTTTTTATTTATATATAAAAGTCTATTACATGTCTAGAAAAGGTTGTACAAAGGAGAAATTCTACAAAGGAAAGATCCTAAGCCTACAGCCAGCGGCCACCGTGCACCTTCAGATAAGCGTAGCGGCCACCATGCGCCTTCAGATAGGCGCAGCTTCACCATGCGCCACCAGTGAGGCGCAGCAGATACTATGCGCCTCCATCCAGGCGCATCCCGCCATCTCTTCAGCAGCTCAGTTATGTGCATCCGGCCCATCTATGTGCATCCGTTCAGCCAAATTCTTCCAGCCAGGCTCACCTGGCCGAACAGAGCCCAGTTATGTGCCGCTCTTCCAACCAGGCTCGCCCGATAAATGCTTCGATACATAAAGCATTTAACCCTCTGGCTGGAACCAAGGAAGAGAAGAGCACCGCAAATGCTGTGGCCAGGGGAGGCTTCGAAAGAGCCTCCAAAGCCGAAGGAAGACCGTGATCGAAACCGCGGCTAAAGGAGCAGCTTTCGACACGATCAAAGTGGGGAAACCCCACTTTGCAGGAAGAGAGAGCCTTGCACCGCTATTCTGATCTACGGCTCTTCCGGAATAACGGAGACGAGGCTCGAGCATCCCTATCTTTGGATGCAACAGGCACCTTCCGCCTGCCTCAGAAGCCCTCGACTCCGTCTTTTGGATGTAACAGTCACCTCCAAGTGCATCAAAGACAACTCAGCGTCTCATTTTCACCCTCGGGAGCACTTCGTCAACAGAATGTACCCGCATGTTCAAGTTTATGTTGGAAGTACGTGAGGGAATGAGAAGCAAACCTTCTCTCCATGCCAATATTTATAGGCCGGGCAGATCAAACCCACGCGCCAAGTGGATGGCCCTCCGAATTCCGTACAATGAATTTACATTAAATGGATGAACCGGACGCCTCGAATTCAGCCAAACGGCTATTTATAGCACTCGAAGAGCGAGACAGCCGCATCATTAAAAGACATGTCCGATGCGCCAGCCAGACAGCGTATCACACGGACGCGCCCTTCGGCATCAGGCGCATCACACAGACGCGCCCTACAGTACTCGGCGCAATATAGAGGGTGCGCCCCCACACATCTCCATACCGAGTGGAACGCCAACCGACGCGCCCATTCAGCTGTCCATCGAACGTCACCAACATTAAATACTGAACTGACAGAGTTGGCAGCACGCCTCCCAAAGTCTGAACAGTTGACAGCTTTATTCAGAAAACGAAGCATCGGCAACGTCAGCATCATCATGACTCTATTCCGACGGCTACTGCCACGTGGCCACCCGCATGCGCCTCTACGGCCATGCGTCCACACTCGCATGCGCCTCTACGGCCATGCGTCCATACCCGCATGCGCCTCTACGGCCATGCGTCCAAACCAGCATGCGCCTCAAAAGCCATGCGCCTCAGACCCTTCACTGATCCCTAAAGACAGAAGAAGAGTCTCCGGTTGAAGTTTTGCATGCGCCTCAAAAGCCATGCGCCCCAGACTGATCTCTGATCCCGAAAGACAGAAGGAAGGTCACCTGCATGTGCCTCAAAAGCCATGCGCTCTAAATGGTTTATAACTCCTAAAGGTTATGAGCCGCAGCCTTCTCCTGTGCCCAATCCAAGGCGCAGCTCACCAGATCACTCCTCTCCACCAAATCCGAGATCTTCGAACCATGAGACGACGACACGTGTCCTTTGACTCAACTCATCCGAGATTTCAGCAACGGAAAGATCTTCCCTCTGCTACGTGCCGGCTCACAACAGCAGTATGAAGAGTTCTCCCCCTCGATCAGGACGCAGCATCCATGCGCCTCCATCAGCAACCTCCACGTGGCGTCCCCATACCGGCGCATCCTACATGCGCGCATGAGCAGCCAGCCTGCAAAAACTATAAATAGAAGGATCATCCCCTTCACACACACACAGAGACTCAGAACACAAGACTCACAGAGAATCCACAACAGAGAATCACCGGAGAGGCAGTTCTAGACACTCAACGTCTTCCTTCTCTCAGCAAGCTCCAGCACCCAGAGCAATCAACACCTTCAGAGAACCGATAACCGCCGTCAGCCGGTCAACGGAGTCAACGCATTACCACTCGCTCCATTGGCACTAAGGACCCAGCTTAAACAAAAGTGTACTCCTAGGACTACATCTAAGTCCTATATTGTATCACTGTTCTGTTTGTATTAAGATTTCAATCAAAACAATTTTAATGGCAAACAGTACCCACAATGAAGCTGGTACTCGGGTCAAAATTAACGGGAGGCTTGCTCGCCGTAACATGGTATAGGGCCGCCATATACAAAATCTCCCCTGGAGCCTCACTATCAGGAACCGAAAAGGTGGTTCGGGTATGAACCGTGTCATAATAATGCCAGGTCCTGATACCATCCAGGACGCTATCTTCAAAGCCCAGACAAGAGCTGGGACTGTCAAAGAACAGCTGGCTATCCCCGAACTGGCGGGAGAACCTGCTGGGCAAGTAGGGCTCCAGGTAAACATTATTGCGGTTACGATATACTAGGTGTGCTGGACGGATATTGCGCAGCCAAAGGAGCAGCTTCTCAGGCAAAAGGTAAGGAGGTCCGGTACCATCAACATGTACGCCCCTCACTTCTTCAGCAGTAAAACGAGAAATAGACACAAAAAAGTCGTATCCGTCCACTCTTGCTAGCGCCCTCCAACAGGCTGGCATGGTGCTGCACTCCCAAGGCTGATGGTGGAATCGGAAAATGAAAGCATCATCAGCCGTAACACCGTCTTCTGCTCCAGGCCTCATCAAAGACGGACAGTACATTAACAACCATCCCATCAGATAATGGTATGGCAGCTCTACGCGCTCAAAATCCATCGCCGTGTCATGGGCGATGACCTTGGACGAAAAGGCGCGAAGGCCGTGCTGTACGTTGCACACTATGGCCGGAAGAAGGGCCAGTTTGACCCCAAAGACCAGCTTTACGGCAGGAAGGATAAAGTGGCGGCTGATCCTCTTAATGGAACCCGCCCCTCCTGAGACTACGCAGTTCCGTAGCCACACCATCAGGAATCCTGTCAAGAGTGCCTTCTCTGACAGCCGATGAGTACCTTGATAAAAATAACTAAAGGAGTCAGTTTTACTCCCAAATGTGTCGCCCGTGGACCTCGATCTCTTGGCAGTCGATGCCAGGTTTTGTACCTCCTCCTGGGTTTGAGGATCTCGGGAAGAAACCCGGCCTGAGGCGCCTAGTGTGAAAAGGTATGAGACCCAAGTCGTGATGTGAGGAATGCTCCCTTCCGAGCTACCATCCTTCTTGATAGCCGTCTGGTGACAAGTACTATGGTGACATAACAATTCCCGATACACGGCAACAAAGCCCGGGAACTGCCGATCCAAATACTCGAGCTCTTCGCTCGTAGGGGTGTATACTTCAAAGACTTTTTCCCCCAGGGCAACTTGGAAATGACGTACATCTCGTGGAGAGCAAGACCCAGCTCCCCTCCAGGCGTGAAGAAGGTTCCCGTCCGCCGATTGTACATCTCCAGGAGAGCCATAAACAACAGCTTATTTATGGGTAGACTATGACAGGTGCCCCGAATGGCGTGATAGAGGCCGATCTCACGCAGGGGAGTCGCATAATTCTGCAGAATCTACATAGTCAAGGTGGCCCACGCAGGGATAGGGTTTATCTAGTTCAGCAACGCCAACAGGCCGACGGGATAGGACACTTTCCGAGCAAGCTGGTTCAAGAAGGTATCAGCTTGGAAGAACGTAAAATTGGGACCCGATACGTTTATGAAGGTACCTGGAGCCAGTCCCATCACATACCGACTGACCGGTTCTCTTTCCGTATACGCTGACCCCAAATTCCTGTTGTAATGGATGTTTCCCACAATCATCCCCGACCTGTTTGGAGTCAAGGAGTCCACCATCTTTCTGTCCATCGGTAACATGTTGAACCATGACAAAGAAAAATGACGTTCTATCGGAGGGATATGGATCGCCACCCCGTCAAGAGTAAAGTCCCAACTCTCGGATATATCCAGCACCCGAGGGTTCTTTACAGACAAAGCATCCCCAAAGAGGAACGTCGGCTTCAGGTACTTCCCCTCCAATTGCCCCGAGTTCATCATGGTGCAGAGAAAGTAGAAAGGCTAGTTCTTGATAGCATTCAGCCGCTCCAAAGGCTCATCTGTAGGAAGCTGATTCGCCACATATTGGACTAAGTGGTCGAATCGCACACCCACAGCAGATTGGGCCAAACCTACCAGGGGTTCTCCCGCTGGATTGACTGGCAGATTCACTGGAGAAAGACAAAGAAAAACAAGATTAGATGATGGCTGAACAAAACCACTTAATGTCTTTAGGCTTTTGCGGCCCAGTCCACATGAGCTTATGCGGCTCTGTTTTAGCGCGAGCTTATGCGGTTCTGTTTAAAAGAGTTCATGCGGCTCTGTTTGAGCATGAGTTTATACGGATCTGCTTGGCGTGAGCTTATGCAGTTCTGCTTAGCGGAGCTTATGCGGCTCGGTTTAGCACAGCCTCATGCGGCCCAGTTCAGATAAGTTTATGCGGTTCTGCTTAGCGGAGCATATGCGGCTCGGTTTAGCGCAGCCTCATGCGACAAAGTTCAAAGGGGGGCTTATGCGGTCATGTTTGAGGGGGCTTCATGCGGTTCGATTAAGAGGGACTTATGTGGCTATGTTCGACGGGTCATTATGCGGTTCAGTTTGCGAAGTGCTTATGCGGCCACTGGACAACTTCCATGCGGCTCGGACAGGGGGGTATACCCCCCATGCGGCTCGGATATGACGTACATACGGCCTATACAATTTGAACAGTTTGATGAAGACGAAGGATGCATTAAAGGCTTGTGCATAAAACATACAACAGAGCCATCCTTGTTAGGGTTTTTGAAGCATACGATCCTCCCAAAATCCTTACCAACAATAGTGGGGTGAACGTCAGGATAAACTTCAGGCACCGCAGTCGACGTCGAAGCCACTCCCTTACTCTTCGCCGCAGCCTTGGAAATCTTGGGGGCCATTGTTGATCGAAGAAGAAGAAGAAAACGACAGTTAGGGCAAGAAGAGCTTAAATCTGGAAAGAGAGTAAAGAGTTTCTTTCTCCAAATTAATTCTATTTATAGGAGGACAAAGAGGGGGCATGTGGACCGATGGACGCTTCGGGTCGTGTGCTGCAGGCAAAACCGACTCCTAGGATTTCGTCCCCTCTCATAAAGGAGATTCATCAAAGCACAAAATCCAAATATTTAATTAACCGACTCTTGGGATTCTCCCGAAAGACGGCTTCAAATCAAAACGAATCAAGAGCAATTAATGACGCCTACGTGGCAGAAAAGACAGTATGCGGCCAGAACGGTCCATACGGCTAGGCGATTCATGCGGCCAAGCGGTCCATGCGGTCAGACGGTCTATGCGGCTAGGCAGTCCCTGTGGCCAGGAAGACCATACGGCTAGGCAGTCCCTGCGGCCAGGAAGACCATGCGGCTAGGAAGACCATGCGGCCAGAATATCTTATGTGGCCAGGAGAGCTTATGTGGACATGACCATGCTTCTCATTCAAAGTATTTCAATTTTTCAAATTGAAAACTTTGAAGGGGGTCTTGTAGAAGCATAGAAATGAACAAGAAATCCTATGCGGCTCAAGATCAGGAGAGGATCATGCGGCTCAACAGTTCATTGGAGTTTCATGCGTCTCAGAGATTCAATCCTATGCAGCTCAAGACAAGGAGAGTTCCATGCGGCCCAAAAGTCGCCAATATAGCCATGCGGCTCGAGTAAAAAAGCCAGGTGGCCTCATGCGGTTCGCCTCTACAGCTAGCCATTAAGCAGCGACCTCATTTAATGCTCTGACACAACAAGGCAGCTTTGACACAAAGGTAAAACTGACAGCTCTGACATAAAGCTGCAATGATGACTCTGACATAATGGTGTGCTCCTAGGAAAACAAAAAAAATCACCACAACTGGCACGATCCATCAAATCCTAAAGTCTTCCATACGGCTTTGACACATGGCCAGCCGCATGCGGTTCAGGTGGAGGCCACCCCCATGCGGCTGCTATTCTTATACGGCTCGAATCATGGGGACCATCTCCATGCGGCTCAAATGCTGAAAGGCCACGCCTATGCAGCCTTGATACGTGGCCAACCTTATGCAGTTCAGTTGGAAGCCACCCCTATGCTGTCGCTATTCTCATGCGGCTCAAATCCTGAAAAGCCACCCCCATGCGGCCGCTATTCTCATGCAGCTAGGATCATGGGGACCATCCCTATGCGGCTCAAATGCTGAGAGACCACGCCCATGCAGCCTTGATACGTGGCCAGCCTTATGCGACTCAGATTTTGGATGCCATACCTATGTGGCTGCCACCTTCATGCGGTTCAAATCCTGAGAAGCCACCCTCATACGGCTCTGTCAAGATACCCTGTCCCTGTGGCTCGCGGTTAGGACACGTGGCAGAAGTTCAGTTTCCCTCGTGTCCATACGGCTCGCAGCATAATGATGATTGGACACGTGGCACCAAATCAATCAAGATTTCTCAACAAATCTCAGCAACCAGATTTAGTGCAATCACCATAATTATCCGGATCTAATCAGATTTATTGCAATCAAGAAGATTGAACACGTGGCAGGAGATCCGAGCTTGTGGCAATCAACATTAATTGCCCATATGGATTTGGCGCAATCAACATTAATTGCCTATATGGATTTGGCGCAATCAACATTAACTGCCCATATTTGTTGATAAATCTGATTAATGGCCAGATTAATTGCCAACAAAACAGGATCAAGGAAAATGGTAATTAATCCCCAAATCGCCGACTTTTCAAGGGGCAATTATTGCAAACCCTAATGATCATATCCCACTCCTATAAATAGCCAGGTGCCATTCCCTTGCAAAAAAAAAGGAGAAAGACCCCCCGGCTGAACGCACAGAGAGACAAAGTCACGCAGAGAAGAGTCTCCCCACACATTCCAAAAGCATTTCTTCATCAGAGCCAAGGCTACGTCCGATCGTCCAAGGAGTAAGGCAGAGCTGCCGTCGCTTTCTCGAGCCTCTACCGTCACCCCCAGAATCAAAAATAAACAATCGTACTTAGATTGCTGTACCTAGATTTTCATTCCTAGGCTTTCTTTGTACGAGCTAGTTTGTATTGTGAGTCTAAGTTCAGTCCTCCTATAAAATTGTTCTGCGCTTTTACAATCAATGGCAAACACACACACACACACACATATATATATATATATATATATATATATATATATACTTAGTGATATAGAAAGAATGATTCAGTAATATTATACTAATGGATGATAAAAACACTAAAAATAATATACTAATATACAACATATACATGTGTTAAAATATATATCATATACGTATTAATTTGATAAGAAAGCACTAATGATAAAGTACCTCATAATTGATACTTATATAGGTAACACAACACATAGAAACAAAAAGAACCAAACAAAATAATAAAATAAAATAACATAAAAATAAAATAAAAAATTAAATATAAAAATAAACTGTACAAACAATCAACAGCTGTTATAGCTATTCTCCTCGAGCAGTAAAGAGGAGGAGTAGAGAGAGAAAACGGAAAGGAGAGGGAGGAAAAGGAGAAGGAAGCGAAAGGGGTGGAGTCGCCGGCGGGGCGTGCTAGGTCGTTGAGGCCAGGCGGGGCGGCCGGAGAGAGACCCAGGGAGAGAGGGAGAGGCTATGGAGCGATGAAAGAAGGGTGAGCGCGGTCGCCACTAATGGCCGCGCAGGGCTCGCCGCTCCGGCGCGCAGAGCGGAGGAGGCTGGCGGCACTCTGGCGCTGGCGGGGAGCGACGTCGGTGGTGCATCTAGAATCCGACCGGCGCATAGAAGAGCATATCTCCGGGATGCGGTGCTGGAACTTGGGGCTTGCCGGGGTATTTGGGACGGCAGCGGCGGATCTGGTCGCGGAGGACCAACACGGCGGTGGAGGCTACCGGTGGAGATGCTCGACTGGAGGGGCTTAGGTGCGGCCTGGAGTCATCGACACGCGGAGACTGTTGCCAGAGGTAAGGGTGGTGGTGGTGATGGGTGTGTTGGTTTATTTATTTCTCTAAGTTTTAGAGGTTTTGGGTTTTGGTGGCCGCGGACGGTTGCAGTGGTGGCCGACCGCGGTGGCAGTGGCTGGTGATGACTGGTGATGTTGGTTATGGTGGTTTGTGTGGCGGGGACGCCAGGATGGCGAGGTCTGGAATGTGGTCGGGCGGTGGCAGTTCTGGTTTTGGAGAGTAGACGACGTTGGTCGTGGTCGCGGGGACGGTGCTGCTGGTGACAGTGGTTGTTGGGTTGACGGGGCAACAGGTGGTCGGTGATGGCCGGTCGACGAGGGTGGCTGTTCTCGTGACCGGGAGACGGTGGTGGCTGCATTAATGGAAGATGGATGGCTGGGGTCGGGCTCGGGTCTGGCCGGGAGAGGAGGATTCCACGATGATGCAGCGATGATGGTGATGGTGCCGAAGTTGGCAGGGTTGCTGGTTGGGAGTCGAGGCGGAGACGGCTGACGCGAGTGGGGACGCGGTTTAAACTAGGGATTAGATTAAGGATTTGTTAGTGTCGGGGTGTGTCCGACTTGATAGATAAATTTGTATATGTAAAAATAATGGAATAAGATATTGGGAAGACACTCGGGGTCGGACCCGAGGCTGTTACGGCTGACACGGGAGATGTTGGACACAGACACGAGGCACTCACTTTGTGGTAGAAATTTGTGGAGAAAATAATGGATGAAAAACTTATGGAGGCTCCCCTATTTATAGGGTTGAGGTAATCCTTAGAAGATAAGGATTACGAATATTTAAATCCCCTTAGATAATTCATCTACTTAATTTAAATCAAATTTAAATCGATCCAATCAATAATAATCCAAATCAAATTCTAATTTAAATCTTGATAATCTAAACTTAAATATAAAATTTAAACTATTTAAATCAAATCCATAAAAATCCAATCAAAGATTTAAATTGCCACAAAATTTCAAAATATATTTTCTAAAAATACATATAATAATAATTTTGAAAATTACATTATTATTTAAAATAAACTAATAAAATATTTATGAAATATATGTATGCACGAAGAATCTTTATTTATTATTAATAACTGTTATAAACGAAAGACCTTTTATAAATATAATAAATAAAATATTAACTTGAAAACTTTGGTACGATAGCTAAAATAACTATTATATATATTATTTTGAAACTATAAAAATAAAAAAATATTTTTCTAAAAATATGTACGCTCGCACATAATCGTACTCGTCGAGCAAATTCGAAAAATGAATTTTCGCTCGCGACGTATAATACAACCACATGACGTACAATACAAAATAAAAATCATTACCAAATATATTTTTTTAAAAAATAGTAGAAATTTAGGGGATTTACAACAAAACTAAACCATAAGCTAACAAGGCACACAACTTAGTCATATAATGTATATATATTATTCACATTCACATATTCATATACATAGATATATATAGGAAAGTTATATATATATATATATTTTTTTTTTAGGAAAGTTATATATATATAGGCACATATATATATATATATATATATATATATATATATATATATATATATATATATATATATATAGAGAGAGAGAGAGAGAGAAAGAGAGATAAAAGAGTAAGTGAGTATGTCTGTGTTTGGCATGTGTGTGAAAGGATATGTGTTAATGTTCTCAGATTTAGTGATAGGTAGGTGTATGTGACATGGGATACATGGTGTCAAAGGGTGTATGAATGCATGTGTGTAAAAGGTTATAGGTTAACTCGGTTTATAGAAATGCATACATACATACTTACATTGCATAGATGCATACATACATATCATGTATACATACATATATTGCATACATGCTTACATACATATCATATATGCATACTTGCATTCATTCATGCACCTATACATACATACATAGATGCATACATACATACTTGAATATATTATATACCTGCATACATTATATTCATATATGCATACTCTACATTATATTACATTCATTCCTGCATACATGCATACATATAATATATGCATACAAACACATATATTTAACTCAAAATATATGTGAATACATATATTATATTACCTTAACACACACGTACACACACACACACACACACACACACACATATATATATATATATATATATATATATATATATATATATATATATATATATATATATATATATATATATATATATATATATATATATATATATTTTTTTTTTATGAATGAATGATATATATATATATATATATATATATATATATATATATATATATATATATATATCATTCATTCATATCCCATATACATGCATACTTCAGTTCATGCATTATATCCATTTACATATCATTAAGTTGCATGCATATACTTATTTTCATTACATACATGTCATTCATGCATATTACATACATACATGCATCTACACATTATATACATTGTATACAACATGTAAAAATAGAAGAGGGAAAAAAGGAGGAAAAACTGAAATGGAAAGGGAAGGGAAGGAAAAATGTAAGAAAAAGGAAAAACAGTGGACATATACATGCTTGCATCATATATTCTACATTACCATACATGCTATCATTATATATTGCATTATATTATGTATACATTATGCATTCATATCTACTATTACATGTATACCTTGCATTCGTATCTAGCATTCATTATATACTTTCATGCATACATTGTATATCATTCTTTCATTCATGAATTTATGCATTGCTTACATACATTACATTGATTGCATTCCTGCATGCTTACATTCAACCATATATATACATTAATGTAAAGAGGATACATATCATATATATATCATTTCATTCATCTGACATATCATGCATTACATACTCTACATTCATTTAATATCCATACTACATAGGCTCATAGGTTACACAAAATGTCTATGTCGTATAGTCACTCTTCTACTTAAAACCAATACTGTACCAATTGGGCCTTCACTAAATTCTAGGATTAAATTATGTTGTATTCCTTCGTGTTAGTTTTCCGAAACTTCAAGCGGATCGCATTTTTGTGTCCGGGAGCTCCCGGAATCGCAAAAATACCGAAACACGTTCGTCTTTCGTACAACTGACACTCAAATAATTCTACAGAAAGTTTCAGAAAGAATTTGGCTTATTAAAATTTATATTTGGAAAGCTAACTTCGATACGTTTCTTTTAAAAAAAAACGAAAGATTAATCAGAGTTCTAAGCTAAAAGTTATGATATTTCTAAGTTGTTTTGGTTAATAAAAACGTGGATGAATATTATGACGAATTTGAGTTGTTTTGGACAAAAGAAACACATGTAGGCCAAGATACTTGGATACCAACATAGGTATCCAAATGAAACTCATTCTAACCATCCTAACTAAGATCAGTCCACTTTCTAACCATTCTAAAACTGAATTTAAATATCGATTTAAACTATTAGCGTACATACATACACATGGGGTGTCCTAATTTGGGATCTATCAAGTAGGACACAAGACACATATCTAAAATCCTCAAGAGAGCTCCAAATGGCTTCAAATTTGAATCTAAATGGGGTACATGCATGGGGGTGGATCCTATGGGTTCAAAACTAACTAATATGCATAGAAAATCAATTTAGAGGGTTGGTTTTACCTATTAGGAGTGGAATCCCCAATGATACTCCCAAGGACACGGCTTCGACATGAAGACCTTCTAAAAAGGACACTCCTTCTTGCACTTTGCTCCAAATTTTTGCTAGCACCCTCCCTTAGTAGTATAAGAAGGTTGGATGGAAGTTTTGGTGGAGGGATGTAAGGATTTGAAGATCAAATCAAAGAGAAAAGCTCTCTAATTTGGGGAAGAATACTTTGTGAAGGAAAAGAGGCAAGATGGAATGAAATGAAAGGAAGGGAGGCTAACCTACCTATAGTGGCTGCCCTTAGATGAATTACGGTTAGGTTTTAGATGTAGATGAGTGGCTAGGGCTTGTCCACCCAATTCTAAGCCTTCCTATTGGTTCAACTAGTCATAAGTCTTTCTTTTTCACAAATATCCTAAGACTGTGTTTGATTGGGCTTTTTTCCATGGAAAATATTTCCATCAAAAAATTTCCACCAATTGTAGTGTTTGGTAGCTTATATTTTCCATGGAATTATTTTCCAAAACACTACCATTTTCCATATTTTCATCTAAAATGGTGGAAAATGAAACTAGTCCAACCCATAGGAAATATCATTTCCATGGAAAATAACTTCTTCTTGGAAAATAATGGCAATCAAGCACCCAAATTAAGTTTTCCATGGAAATTTTTTAAAATTCTATGGAATTTTTTTCCTAGTAAAATAATTCCATGGAATTAATTTTTTTTTCCACATATTTTCCACCTTGCAATCAAACGCACCCTAAGAGTAAATATCCTTCCTAGAAATATCTAGATATTATTAATCTTGGCACTTAGTAGGAATATTCTAACCATGATTCTAACCTCAAGACTAATCTGATTAGGTTAAACTTCTAGGTTAAGGCTTAAGTAAAGGATTAGCATAATATTAATTTATATAAATTATAATTTCACAAAATTGTCAAAATGACCAAAATACCCAGGCTAAAACTTGTAATTAGTCATCTTAATCACATGACTAGGCTCCCTTGGTCATGGTTAGTCTCTAGGCTTAGCAAAACTATGGTTTAACTAGTTAACCATCAAAATCACAATTCAACATTTTTAATAGTTTTAAATTAATTAAAAATCACTAAAAATCATAACATGAGTTAAATATTATTATTGATTAATCAAAATTATAAAAGTTCAAAATTACCCTCATTTTAGAAAAGTGGGTGTTACAAGTCTACCCTCCTTAGAAGAATTTGTCCTCGAAATTATGATGGTCGTACTTCTTCTAGAGTCTCGTCCCCAACAATCATGGTCTCAGAACTTACCTAAATCATACAATTTAAAAGAATGGCATACAGAGTCATGGCATATGGTGGCAGTTGAAAGTCTTATAAGGTATACTAGTCATGC